>JBBDHG010000588.1:0-133070 GCA_037951165.1 Lophius americanus
ATAACACATTTAAGAAACATATATAACACATATATGAGACATATATAACACATACATGACACATATATAACACATATATAACACATATATAACACATATGACACATATATAACACAAATATCTGACACATACATAACATTCATAACCATATGAGACATATATAACATACATAACACATATATAACACATATATGGGACATATATAACCACATATATAACATATATAACACATATATGAGATATATATAACACATACATGACACATATATAACACATATATAACACATATATAACACATATGACACATATTTGACACATATATGACACATACATAACATTCATAACACATATATAACACATATGAGACATATATAACATACATAACACATACATAACACATATATGACACATATAGCAGACATACATAACACATATATTACACAGATATAACACATATATAACGCATATATAACATATTTAACACATATGAGACATATATGAGACATATATAACACATATATAACATATAACACATATATGACACATATATACACGTAAATAACACATATATGAGACATATATAACACATATATGACAAATATATAACACATATAGGAGACATACATAACACATATATAACATATATTACACAGATTTAACACATATATAACAGATACTATAACATATATAACACATATATAACACAAATATAACACATATATGAGACATATATAAACACATATATAACACATATATAACACATATGACAATATATGACTCATATATGACACATACATAACATTCATAACACATTTATAACACATATGAGACATATATAACATACATAACACATATATAAACATATATGGGACATATATAACACATATAAAAACATATATAACACATATATGAGACATATATAACACATTTAAGAAAAATATATAACACATATATGAGACATATATAACACATACATGACACATATATAACACATATATAACACATATATAACACATATGACACATATATGACACATATATGACACATACATAACATTCATAACACATATATAACACATATGAGACATATATAACATACATAACACAATATAAACACATATATGGGACATATATAACACATATATAACATATATAACACATATATGAGACATATATAACACATATATAACCACATATGAGACATATATAACATACATAACACATATATAAAACACATATATGGGACCATATATAACACATATATAACATATATAAACATATATGAGACACATATAACACATATAAGACACATATATAACACATATATGAGACATATATAACACATACATGACACATCTAACACATATATAACACATACATGAGACATATATAACACAAATATAACACATATATGAGACATATATAACACATATATAACACATATATAACACATATGACACATATATGACACATACATAACATTCATAACACATATATAACACATATGAGACATATATAACATACATAACAACATATATAACACATATCATGGGACATATATAACACATATATAACATATATAACACATATATGAGACATATATAACACATTTAAGAAACATATATAACACATATATGAGACATATATAACACATACATGACACATATATAAACACATATATAACACATATATAACACATATGACACATATATGACACATATATGACACATATATAACATTCATAAAACATATATAAACACATATGAGACATATATAACATACCATAACACATATATAACACATATATGGGACATATATAACACATATATAACATATATAACACTTATATGACCACATATATAACACGTAAATAACACATATATGAGACATAATAACACATATATGACAAATATATAACACATACAGGAGACATACATAAACACACATATAACATATATTACACAGATTTAACACATATATAACAGATATAATAACATATATAAACACATATATAACACAAATATAACACATATATGAGACATATATAACACATATATAACACATATATAACACATATGACACATATATGACACATATATGACATATACATAACATTCATAACACATATATAACACATATATGGGACATATATAACACATATAAAACATATATAACACATATATGAGACATATATAACACATTTAAGAAACATATATAACACATATATGAGACATATATAACACATACATGACACATATATAACACATATATAACACATATATAACACATATGACACAAATATGACACATATATGACACATATATAACATTCATAACACATATATAACACATATGAGACATATATAACATACATAAACACATATATAACACATATATGGGACATATATAACACATATATAACATATATAACACTTATATGACACATATATAACACGTAAATAACACATATATGAGACATAAATAACACATATATGACAAATATATAACACATATAGGAGGACATACATAACACATATATAACATATATTACCACAGATTTAACACATATATAACAGATATATAACATATATAACACATATGACACATATATGACACATATATGACACATACATAACATTCATAACACATATATAACACATATGAGACATATATAACATACATAACACATATATAATACATATATGGGACATAATATAACACATATATAACAGATATATAACATATATAACACATATATAACACAAATATAACACATATATGAGACATATATAACACATATATAACACATATATAACACATATGACACATATATAACACATATATGACACATACATAACATTCATAACACATATGAGACATATATAACATACATAACACATATATAACACATATATGGGACATATATAACACATATATAACATATATAACACATATATGAGATATATATAACACATACATGACACATATATAACACATATATAACACATATATAACACATATGACACATATTTGACACATATATGACACATACATAACATTCATAACACATATATAACACATATGAGACATATATAACATACATAACACATACAAATGTAAAGTGCATTATAAATTAAATGTATTATTATTATTATTACATAACACATATATGACACATATAGCAGGACATACATAACACATATATTACACAGATATAACACATATATAACACATATATAACATAATTTAACACATATGAGACATATATGAGACATATATAACACATATATAACATATATAACACATATATGACACATATATAACACGTAAATAACACATATATGAGACATATATAACACATATATGACAAATATATAACACATATAGGAGACATACATAACACATATATAACATATATTACACAGATTTAACACATATATAACAGATATATAACATATATAACACATATATAACACAAATATAACACATATATGAGACATATATAACACATATATATCACATATATAACACATATGACACATACATAACATTCATAACACATTTATAACACATATGAGACATATATAACATACATAACACATATATAACACATATATGGGACATATATAACACATATAAAAACATATATAACACATATATGAGACATATATAACACATTTAAGAAACATATATAACACATATATGAGACATATATAACACATACATGACACATATATAACACATATATAACACATATATAACACATATGACACATATATGACACATATATGACACATACATAACATTCATAACACATATATAACACATATAAGACATATATAACATACATAAACACATATATAACACATATATGGGACATATATAACACATATATAACATATATAACACATATATGAGACATATATAACACATATATAACACAATATGAGACATATATAACATACATAACACATATATAAAACACATATATGGGACATATATAACAACATATATAACATATATAACATATATGAGACACATATAACACACTATAAGACACATATATAACACATATATGAGACATATATAACACATACATGACACATATAACACATATATAACACATACATGAGACATATATAACACAAATATAACACATATATGAGACATATATAACACATATATAACACATATATAACACATATGACACATATATGACACATATATGACACATACATAACATTCATAACACATATATAACACATATGAGACATATATAACATACATAACACATATATAACACATATATGGGACATATATAACACATATATAACATATATAACACATATATGAGACATATATAACACATTTAAGAAACCATATATAACACAAATATGAGACATATATAACACATACATGACACATATATAACATATATATAAACAATATATAACACATATGACACATATATGACACATATATGACACATATATAACATTCATACACATATATAACCACATATGAGACATATATAACATACATAACACATATATAACACATATATGGGACATATATAACACATATATAACATATATAACACTTATATGACACATATATAACACGTCAAATAAACACATATATGAGACATAAATAACACATATATGACAAATATATAACACATATAGGAGACATACATAACACACATATAACATATATTACACAGATTTAACACATATATAAACAGATATATAACCATATATAACACATATATAACACAAATATAACACATATATGAGACATATATAACACATATATAACACATATATAACACATATGACCACATATATGACACATATATGACATATACATAACATTCATAACACATATATAACACATATGAGACATATATAACATACATAACACATATATAACACATATATGGGACCATATATAAACACACTATATAACATATATAACACATATATGAGACATATATAACACATACATGACACATATATAACACATATATAACACATATATAACACATATGACACATATATGACACATATATGACATATACATAACATTCATAACACATATATAACACATATGAGACATATATAACATACATAACACATATATAACACATATATGGGAATATATAACACATATATAACATATATAACACATATATGAGACATATATAACACATATATAACACATATATAACACATATGACACATATATGACACATATATCTACATATACATAACATTCATAACACATATATAACACATATGAGACATATATAACATACATAACACATATATAACACATATATGGGACATCATATAACACATATATAACATATATAACACATATATGACACATATATGACACATACATAACATTCATAACACATATATAACACATATGAGACACATATAACATACATAACACATACATAACACATATATGACACATATAGCAGACATACATAACACAATATATTACACAGATATAACACATATATAACACATATATAACATATTTAACACATATGAGACATATATGAGACATATATAACACATACTATAACATATCTAACACATATATGACACATATATAACACGTAAATAACACAATATATGAGACATATATAACACATATATGACAAATATATAACACATATAGGAGACATTCATAACACATATATAACATATATTACACAGATTTAACACATATATAACAGATATATAACATATATAACACATATATAACACAAATATAACACATATATGAGACATATATAACACATATATAACACATATATAACACATATGACACATATATGACACATATATGACACATACATAACATTCATAACACATTTATAACAATATGAGACATATATAACATACATAACACATATATAACACATATATGGGGACATATATAACACATATAAAACATATATAACACATATATGACACATATATAACACATTTAAGAAACATATATAACACTATATGAGACATATATAACACATACATGACACATATATAACACATATATAACACATATATAAACACATATGACACATATATAACACATATATGACACATACATAACATTCATAACACATATGAGACATATATACACATACATAACACATATATAACACATATATGGGACATATATAACACATATATAACATATATAACACATATATGAGATATATATAACACATACATGACACATATATAACACATATATAACACATATATAACACATATGACACATATTTGACACATATATGACACATACATAACATTCATAACACATATATAACACATATGAGACATATATAACATACATAAACAATACATAACACATATATGACACATATAGCAGACATACATAACACATATATTACCACAGATATAACACATATATAACACATATATAAACATATTTAACACATATGAGACATATATGAGACATATATAACACATATATAACCATATATAAACACATATATGACACATATATAAACACGTAAATAACACATATATGAGACATATATAACACATATATGACAAATATATAACACATATAGGAGACATACATAACACAATATATAACATATATTACACAGATTTAACACATATATAACACATCTATAACATATATAACACATATATAACACAAAATATAACACATATATGAGACATATATAACACATATATAACACATATATAACACATATGACACATATATGACACATATATGACACATACATAACATTCATAAACACATTTATAACACATATGAGACATATATAACATACATAACACATATATAACACATATATGGGACCTATATAACACATATAAAACATATATAACACATATATGAGACATATATAACACATTTAAGAAAAATACTATAACACATATATGAGACATATATAAACACATACATGACACATATATAAACACATATATAACACATATATAACACATATGACACATATATGAACACATATATGACACATACATAACATTCATAACACATATATAACCACATATGAGACATATATAACATACATAACACATATATAACACATATATGGGACATATATAACACATATATAACATATATAACACATATATGAGACATATATAACACATATATAACACATATGAGACATATATAACATACATAACACATATATAAAACACATATATGGGACATATATAACACATATATAACATATATAACATATATGAGACACATATAACACATATAAGACACATATATAACACATATATGAGACATATATAACACCATACATGACACATCTAACACATATATAACACATACATGAGACATATATAACACAAATATAACACATATATGAGACATATATAAACACATATATAACAACATATATAAACACATATGACACATATATGACACATACATAACATTCATAACACATATATAACACATATGAGACATATATAACATACATAAACACATATATAACACATATATGGGACATATATAAACAATATATAACATATATAACACATATATGAGACATATATAAACATATTTAAGAAACATATATAACACATATATGAGACATATATAACACATACATGACACATATATAACACATATATAACACATATATAACACATATGACCATATATGACACATATATGACACATATATAACATTCATAACACATATATAACACATATGAGACATATATAACATACATAACACATATATAACACATATATGGGACATATATAACACATATATAACATATATAACACTTATATGACACATATATAACACGTAAATAACACATATATGAGACATAAATAACACATATATGACAAATATATAACACATACAGGAGACATACATAACACACATATAACATATATTACACAGATTTAACACAATATATAACAGATATATAACATATATAACACATATATAACACAAATATAACACATATATGAGACATATATAACACATATATAACACATATATAACACATATGACACATATATGACACATATATGACATATACATAACATTCATAACACATATATAACACATATATGGGACATATATAACACATATAAAACATATATAACACATATATGAGACATATATAACACATTTAAGAAACATATATAACACATATATGAGACATATATAACACATACATGACACATATATAACACATATATAACACATATATAACACATATGACACATATATGACACATATATGACACATATATAACATTCATAACACATATATAACACATATGAGACATATATAACATACATAACACATATATAACACATATATGGGACATATATAACACATATATAACATATATAACACTTATATGACACATATATAACACGTAAATAAACATATATGAGACATAAATAACACATATATGACAAATATATAACACATATAGGAGACATACATAACACATATATAACATATATTACACAGAGATTTAACACATATATAACAGATATATAACATATATAACACATATATAACACAAATATAACACATATATGAGACATATATAACACATATATAAACACATATATAACACATATGACACATATATGACACATATATGACATATACATAACATTCATAACACATATATAACACACTATGAGACATATATAACATACATAACACATATATAACACATATATGGGACATATATAACACATATATAACATATATAACACATATATGAGACATATATAACACATACATGACACATATATAACACATATATAACACATATATAACACATATGACACATATATGACACATATATGACACATACATAACATTCATAACACATATATAACACATATGAGACATATATAACATACATAACACATACATAACACATATATGACACATATAGCAGACATACATAACACATATATTACACAGATATAACACATATATAACACATATATAACATATTTAACACATATGAGACATATATGAGACATATATAACACATATATAACATATATAACACTTATATGACACATATATAACACGTAAATAACACATATATGAGACATAAATAACACATATATGACAAATATATAACACATACAGGAGACATACATAACACACATATAACATATATTACACAGATTTAACACATATATAAACAGATATATAACATATATAACACATATATAACACAAATATAACACATATATGAGACATATATAACACATATATAACACATATATAACACATATGACACATATATGACACATATATGACAATATACATAACATTCATAACACATATATAACACATATGAGACATATATACACTACATAACACATATATAACACATATATATGGGACATATATAACACATATATAACATATATAACACATATATGAGACATATATAACACATATATGACACATATATAACACATATATAACACATATATAACACATATGACACATATATGACCACATATATGACACATACATAACATTCATAACACATATATAACACATATGAGACATATATAACATACATAACACATACATAACACATATCTGACACATATAGCAGACATACATAACACATATATTACACAGATATAACACATATATAACACATATATAACATATTTAACACATATGAGACATATATGAGACATATATAAACACATATATAACATATAAACACATATAATGACACATATATAACACGTAAATAACACATATATGAGACATATATAACACATATATGACAAATATATAACACATATAGGAGACATTCATAACACATATATAACATATATTACACAGATTTAACACATATATAACAGATATATAACATATATAAACACATATATAACACAAATATAACACATATATGAGACATATATAACACATATATAACACATATATAACACATATGACACATATATGACACATATATGACACATACATAACATTCATAACACATTTATAACACATATGAGACATATATAACATACATAACACATATATAACACATATATGGGACATATATAAACACATATAAAACATATATAACACATATATGAGACATATATAACACATTTAAGAAACATATATAACACATATATGAGACATATATAACACATACATGACACATATATAACACATATATAACACATATATAACAAATATGACACATATATGACACATATATGACCACATACATAACATTCATAACACTTATATAACACATATGAGACATATATAACATACATAACACATATATAACACATATATGGGACATATATAAACACATATATAACATATATAACACATATATGAGACATATATAACACATATATAACACATATGAGACATATATAACACTACATAACACATATATAAAACACATATATGGGACATATATAACACATACTATAACATACTATAACATATATGAGACACATATAACACATATAAGACACATATATAACACATATATGAGACATATATAACACATACATGACACATATAACACATATATAACACATACATGAGACATATATAACACAAATATAACACATATATGAGACATATATAACACATATATAACACATATATAACACATATGACACATATATGACACATATATGACACATACATAACATTCATAACACATATATAACACGTAAATAACACATATATGAGACATAAATAACACATATATGACAAATATATAACACATATAGGAGACATACATAACACATATATAACATATATTACACAGATTTAACACATATATAACAGATATATAACATATATAAACACATATATAACACAAATATAACACATATATGAGACATATATAACACATATATAACACATATATAACACATATGACACATATATGACACATATATGACATATACATAACATTCATAACACATATATAACACATATGAGACATATATAACATACATAACACATATATAACACATATATGGGACATATATAACACATATATAACACATATATAACACATATATGAGACATATATAACACATACATGACACATATATAACACATATATAACACATATATAACACATATGACACATATATGACACATATATGACACATACATAACATTCATAACACATATATAACACATATGAGACATATATAACATACATAACACATACATAACACATATATGACACATATAGCAGACATACATAACACATATATTACACAGATATAACACATATATAACACATATATAACATATTTAACACATATGAGACATATATGAGACATATATAACACATATATAACATATATAACACATATATGACACATATATAACACGTAAATAACACATATATGAGACATATATAACACATATATGACAAATATATAACACATATAGGAGACATTCATAACACATATTTAACATATATTACACAGATTTAACACATATATAACAGATATATAACATATATAACACATATATAAACACAAATATAACACATATATGAGACATATATAACACATATATAACACATATATAACACATATGACACATATATGACACATATATGACACATACATAACATTCATAACACATTTATAACACATATGAGACATATATAACATACATAAAACATATATAACACATATATGGGACATATATAACACATATAAAACATATATAACACATATATGAGACATATATAACACATTTAAGAAACATATATAACACATATATGAGACATATATAACACATACATGACACATATATAACACATATATAACACATATATAACACATATGACAACCATATATGACACATATATGACACATACATAACATTCATAACACATATATAACACATATGAGACATATATAACATACGTAACACATATATAACACATATATGGGACATATATAACACATATATAACATATATAACACATATATGAGACATATATAACACATATATAACACATATGAGACATATATAACATACATAACACATATATAAAACAACATATATGGGACATATATAACACATATATAACATATATAACATATATGAGACACATATAACACATATAAGACACATATATAACACATATATGAGACATATATAACACATACATGACACATATAACACATATATAACACATACATGAGACATATATAACACAAATATAACACATATATGAGACATATATAACACATATATAACACATATATAACACATATGACACATATATGACACATATATGACACATATATGACACATACATAACATTCATAACACATATATAACACATATGAGACATATATAACATACATAACACATACATAACACATATATGACACATATAGCAGACATACCATAACACATATATTACACAGATATAACACATATATAACACATATATAACATATTTAACACATATGAGACATATATGAGACATATATAACACATATATAACATATATAACACATATATGACACATATATAACACGTAAATAACACATATATGAGACATATATAACACATATATGACAAATATATAACACATATAGGAGACATACATAACACATATATAACATATATTACACAGATTTAACACATATATACAGATATATAACATATATAACACATATAACACAAATATAACACACTATATGAGACATATATAACACATATATAACACATATATAACACATATGACCATATATGACACATATATGACACATACATAACATTCATAACACATTTAAAACACCATATGAGACAACATAACCATATAACACATATATGGGACATATATAACACATATATAACATATACAACACATATATGAGACAAATATAACACATTTAAGAAAACATATATAACACATATATGAGACATATATAACACATACATGACCACATATATAACACATATATAACACATATATAACACATATGACACATATATGACACATATATGACACATACATAACATTCATAACACATATATAACACATGAGACATATATAACATACATAACACATATATAACACATATGTGGGACATATATAACACATATATAACATATATAACACATATATGAGACATATATAACACATAGATAACACATATGAGACATATATAACATACATTACACATATATAAACCAACATATATGGGACATATATAAACACATATATAACATATATAACATATATGAGACACATATAACACATATAAGACACATATATAACACATATATGAGACATATATAACACATACATGACACCATATATAACACAAATATAACACATACATGAGACATATATAACACAAATATAACACATATATGAGACATATATAAACACATATATAACACATATATAACACATATGACACATATATGACACATATATGACACATACATAACATTCATAACACATATATAACACATATGAGACATATATAAACATACAAAACACATATATAACACATATATGGGACATATATAACACATATATAACATATATAACACATATATGAGACATATATAACACATTTAAGAAACATATATAACACATATATGAGACATATATAACACATACTTGACACATATATAACACATATATAACACATATGACACATATATGACACATATATGACACATACATAACATTCATAAAACATATATAACCACATATGAGACATATATAACATACATAACACATATATAACACATATATGGGACATATATAACACATATATAACATATATAACACATATATGAGACATATATAACACATATATAACACATATGAGACATATATAACATACATAACACATATATAAAAACAATATATGGGGACATATATAACACATATATAACATATATAACATATATGAGACTTATATAACACATATAAGACACATATATAAACACATATATGAGACATATATAACACATATATAACACGTATATAACACATATATGAGACATACATAACATACATAAAACATACATAACATACATAACACATATATAACACATATATAACATGTATATAACACATATATGAGACAGATATAACATATATAAGACATATATAACACATATAACATATATAACACATATATAACACATATATAACACATGTATAACACAAAACATATATAACATATATAAAACATATATGACACATATAGCAGACATACATAACACATATATTACACAGATATAACACATATATAACACATATATAACATATTTAACACATATGAGACATATATGAGACATATATAACACATATATAACATATATAACACATATATGAGACATATATAACACATATATGACAAATTTATAACACATATAGGAGACATACATAACACATATATAACATATATTACACAGATTTAACACATATATAACAGATATATAACAAATATAAGACATATATAACACATATGACACATATATGACACATATATGAAACATAAATAACATTCATAACACATATATAATACATATGAGACATATATAACATACATAACACATATATAACACATATATAACATATATAACACATATATGAGACATATATAACACATATATAACACATATGAGACATATATAACATACATAACACATATATAACACATATATGGGACATATATAACACATATATAATATATATAACAACATATATGACACATATATAACACGTAAAATAACACATATATGAGACATAAATAACACATATATGACAAATATATAACACATATAGGAGACATACATAACACATATATAACATATATTACACAGATTTAACACATATATAAACAGATATATAACATATATAACACATATATAACACAAATATAACACATATATGAGACATATATAACACATATATAACACATATATAAACACATTATGACACATACATAACATTCATAACACATATATAAACACATATGAGACATATATAACATACTTAACATATATAACACATATATGGGACATATATAAACACATATATAACATATATAAACACATATATGAGACATATATAACAAATACATGACACATATATAACACATATATAACACATATATAAACACATATGACACATATATGACAAATATATGACACATACATAACATTCATAACACATATATAACACATATGAGACATATATAACACATATATAACATATATTACACAGATTTAACACATATATAACAGATATATAACATATATAACACATATATAACACAAATATAACACATATATGAGACATATATAACACATATATAACACATATATAACACATATGACACATATATGACACATATATGACACATACATAACATTCATAACACATATATAACACATATATGGGACATATATAACACATATATAACATATATAACACATATATGAGACATATAAAACACATACATGACACATATATAACACATATATATCCATATATAACACATATATAACACAAATATAACACATATATGAGACATATATAACATACATAACACATATATAACACATATATGGGACATATATAACACATATATAACATATATAACACATATATGAGACATATATAACAATTTTAAGACACACATATAACACATATATGAGACATATATAACACATACATGACATATATATAACACAATATATAACACATATATAACACATATAACACATATGACACATATATGACACATATATGACACATACATAACATTCATAACACATATATAACACATATGAGACATATATAACATACATAACACATATATAATACATATATGGGACATATATAACACATATATAACATATATAACACATATGAGACATATATAACATACATAACACATATATAACACATATATGGGACATATATAACACATATATAACATATATAACACATATATAACACATGTATAACACAAAAGATATATAACATATATAAAAGATATATGACACATATAGCAGACATAATAACACATATATAACACATATATAACATATATAACACATATATGAGACATATATAACACATATATAACACATATGAGACATATATAACATACATAAACACATATATAACACATATATAACACATGTATAACACAAAAGATATATAACATATATAAAACATATATGACACATATAGCAGACATACATAACACATATATAACACATATATAACATATTTAACACATATGAGACATATATGAGACATATATAACACATATATAACATATATAACACATATATGACACATATATAACACGTAAATAACACATATATGAGACATAAATAGCACATATATGACAAATATATAACACATATAGGAGACATACATAACACATATATAACATATATTACACAGATTTAACACATATATAACAGATATATAACATATATAACATCATATATAACACAAATATAACACATATATGAGACATATATAACACATATATAACACATATATAACACATATGACACATATATGACACATATATGACACATACATAACATTCATAACACATATATAACACATATAAGACATATATAACATACATAACACATATATAACACATATATGGGACATATATAACACATATATAACATATATAACACATATATGAGACATATATAACACATACATGACACATATATAACACATATATAACACATATATAACACATATGACACATATATGACACATATATGACACATACATAACATTCATAACACATATATAACACATATGAGACATATATAACACATATGTAACATATATTACACAGATTTAACACATATATAACAGATATATAACATATATAACACATATATAACACAAATATAACACATATATGAGACATATATAACACATATATAACACATATATAACACATATATGAGACATATATAACATATATATAACACATATGAGACATATATAACATACATAACACATATATAACACATATATGGGACATATATAACACATATATCAAACATATATAACACATATATAACACATATATAACACATGTATAACACAAAAGATATATAACATATATAAAACATATATGACACATATAGCAGACATACATAACACATATAATACACAGATATAAACACATATATAACACATATATAACATATTTAACACATATGACACATATATGACACATATATGACATATACATAACATTCATAACACATATATAACACATATGAGACATATATAACATACATAACACATATATAACACATATATGGGACATATATAACACATATATAACATATATAAACACATATATGAGACATATATAACACATACATGACACATATATAACACATATTTAACACATATATAAACACATATGACACATATATGACACATATATGACACATACATAACATTCATAAACATATATAACACATATGAGACATATATAACATACATAAACACATACATAACACAATATATGACACATATAGCAGACATACATAACACATATATTACACAGATATAACACATATATAACACATATATAACATATTTAACACATATGAGACATATATGAGACATATATAACACATATATAACATATATAACACATATATGACCACATATATAACACGTAAATAACACATACTATGAGACATATATAACACATATATGACAAATATATAACACATATAGGAGACATTCATAACACATATATAACATATATTACACAGATTTAACACATATATAACAGATATATAATATATATAACACATATATAACACAAATATAACACATATATGAGACATATATAACACATATATAACACATATATAACACATATGACACATATATGACACATATATGACACATACATAACATACATAACACATATATAACACATATATGGGACATACTATAACACATATATAACATATATAACACATATATGAGACATATATAACACATATATAACACATATGAGACATATATAACATACATAACACATATATAAAACACATATATGGGGACATATATAACACATATATAACATATATAACATATATGAGACACATATAACACATATAAGACACATATATACACATATATGAGACATATATAACACATACATGACACATATAACACATATATAACACATACATGAGACATATATAACACAAATATAACACATATATGAGACATATATAACACATATATAACACATATATAACACATATGACACATATATGACACATATATGACACATATATAACATTCATAACACATATATAACACATATGAGACATATATAACACATATATAACACATATATAACACATATGACACATATATGACACATATATGACACATACATAACATTCATAACACATATATAACACATATATGAGACATATATAACACATTTAAGAAACATATATAAACACATATATGAGACATATATAAACACATACATGACACATATATAACACATATATAACACATATATAACACATATGACACATATATGACACATATATGACACATATATAACATTCATAACACATATATAACACATATGAAACATATATACCATACATAACACATATATAACACATATATGGGACATATATAACACATATATAACATATATAACACTTATATGACACATATATAACACGTAAATAACACATATATGAGACATAAATAACACATATATGACAAATATATAACACATATAGGAGACATACATAACACACATATAACATATATTACACAGATTTAACACATATATAACAGATATACTAACATATATAACACATATATAACACAAATATAACACATATATGAGACATATATAACACATATATAACATATATTACACAGATTTAACACATATATAACAGATATATAACAATATATAACACATATATGAGACATATATAACACATTTAAGACACATATATAACACATATATGAGACATATATAACACATACATGACACATATATAACACATATATAAACACATATATAACACATATGACAACATATATGACACATATATGACACATATATAACACATATGAGACATATATAACATACATAACACATATATAACACATATATGGGACATATGTGTATATATGTGTTATATATGTGTTATATATGTGTCATGTATGTGTTATATATGTCTCATATATGTGTTATATATGTGTCTTAAATGTGTTATATATGTCTCATATATGTGTTATATATGTTATATATCTGTTATATATGTGTTAAATCTGTGTAATATATGTTATATATGTGTTATATATGTCTCATATATGTGTTATATTTGTGTTATATATGTGTTATATATGTTATATATCTGTTATATATGTGTTAAATCTGTGTAATATATGTTATATGTGTGTTATGTATGTCTCCTATATGTGTTATATATTTGTCATATATGTGTTATTTATGTCTCATATATGTGTTATTTACGTGTTATATATGTGTCATATAAGTGTTATATATGTTATATATGTGTTATATATGTCCCCATATATGTGTTATATATGTGTTATGTATGGTATATATGTTTCATATGTGTTATATATGTGTTATGAATGTTATATATGTGTCATATATGTGTCATATATGTGTCATATGTGTTATATATGTGTTATATATGTGTTATATATGTGTCATGTATGTGTTATATATGTCTCCATATATGTGTTATATATGTTTCTTAAATGTGTTATATATGTCTCATATATGTGTTATATATGTGTATGAATGTTATGTATGTGTCATATATGTGTCATATATGTGTCATATGTGTTATATATGTGTTATATATGTGTTATATATGTCTCATATGTGTTATATATGTGTTATGAATGTTATATATGTGTCATATATGTGTCATATATGTGTCATATGTGTTATATATGTGTTATATATGTGTTATATATGTCTCATATATGTGTTATATTTGTGTTATATATGTCTCATGTATGTGTTATATATGTGTTATATGTGTCATGTATGTGTTATATATGTCTCATATATGTGTTATATATGTGTCTTATATGTGTTATATGTGTCTCATATATGTTATATATGTTATATATGTGTTATATATGTCCCATATATGTGTTTTATATATGTGTTATGTATGTTATATATGTCTCATATGTGTTATATATGTGTTATATATGTCTCATATATGTGTTATATATGTTATATATGTGTTATATATGTCCCATATATGTGTTATATATGTGTTATGTATGTTATGTATGTGTCATATATGTGTCATATATGTGTCATATGTGTTATATATGTGTTATATATGTGTTATATATGTCTCATATATGTGTTATATTTGTGTTATATATGTGTTATATATATTATATATCTGTTATATATGTGTTAAATCTGTGTAATATATGTTATATATGTGTTATGAATGTCTCCTATATGTGTTATATATTTGTCATATATGTGTTATATATGTCTCATATATGTGTTATTTACGTGTTATATATGTGTCATATATGTGTTATATATGTTATATATGTGTTATATATGTCTCATATATGTCTCATATGTGTTAAATATGTTATATATGTGTTATATATGTGTTATATCTGTGTAATATATGTGTTATGTATGTCTGCTATATGTGTCATATATTGTGTTATGTATGTGTTATGTATGTTATATATGTCTCATATGTGTTATATATGTGTTATGAATGTTATGTATGTGTCATATATGTGTCATATATGTGTCATATGTGTTATATATGTGTTAAATATGTGTTATATATGTGTCATGTATGTGTTATATATGTCTCATATATGTGTTATATATGTTATATATGTGTTATATATGTCCCATATATGTGTTATATATGTGTTATGTATGTTTATATATGTCTCATATGTGTTATATATGTGTTATGAATGTTATGTATATGTCATATATGTGTCATATATGTGTCATATGTGTTAAATATGTTATATATGTGTTATATATGTGTTATATCTGTGTAATATATGTGTTATGTATGTCTGCTATATGTGTCATATATGTTTTATATATGTTATATATCTTTTGTGTTATACATGTGTTATATATGTGTTATATATGTGTTATATATGTTATATATGTGTTATATATGTCCCATATATGTGTTATATATGTGTTATGTATGTTATATATGTCTCATATGTGTTATATATATGTTATATATGTCTCATATATGTGTTATATATGTGTTATATATGTGTTATATATGTCTCATATATGTGTTATATTTGTGTTATATATGTGTTATATATGTTATATATCTGTTATATATGTGTTAAATCTGTGTAATAATATGTTACATATGTGTTATATATGTCTCATATGTGTTATATATGTGTTATGAATGTTATGTATGTGTCATATATGTGTCATATATGTGTCATATGTGTTATATATGTGTTATATATGTGTTATATATGTGTCATGTATGTGTTATATATGTCTCATATATGTGTTATATATGTTATATATGTGTTATATATGTCCCCATATATGTGTTATATATGTGTTATGTATGTTATATATGTCTTATATGTGTTATATATGTGTTATGAATGTTATGTATGTGTCATATATGTGTCATATATGTGTCATATGTGTTATATATGTGTTATATATGTGTTATATATGTCTCATATATGTGTTATATTTGTGTTATATATGTGTTATATATGTTATATATCTGTTATATATGTGTTAAATCTGTGTAATATATGTTATATATGTGTTATGTATGTCTCCTATATGTGTTATATATTTGTCATATATGTGCTATTTATGTCTCATATATGTGTTATTTACGTGTTATATATGTGTCATATATGTGTTATATATGTTAATATATGTGTTATATATGTCTCATATATGTCTCATATGTGTTAAATATGTTATATATGTGTTATATATGTGTTATGTATGTCTGCTATATGTGTCATATATGTTTTATATATGTTATATATCTTTTGTGTTATACATGTGTTATATATGTGTTATATATGTGTTATGTATGTTATATATGTCTCATATGTGTTATATATGTGTTATATATGTCTCATATATGTGTTATATATGTTATATATGTGTTATATATGTGTTATGTATGTCTGCTATATGTGTCATATATCTTTTATATATGTTATATATCCTTTTGTGTTATACATGTGTTATATATGTGTTATATATGTTATATATGTGTTATATATGTCCCATATATGTGTTATATATGTGTTATGTATGTTATATATGTCTCATATGTGTTATATATGTTATATATGTGTTATATATGTCCCCATATATGTATTATATATGTGTTATGTATGTTATATATGTCTCATATGTGTTATATATGTGTTATGAATGTTATGTATGTGTCATATATGTGTCATATATGTGTCATATGTGTTATATGTGTTATATATGTGTTATATATGTGTTATATATATGTCATGTATGTGTTATATATGTCTCATATATGTGTTATATGTGTGTCTTAAAATTGTTATATATGTCTCATATATGTGTTATATATGTTATATATGTGTTATATATGTCCCATATATGTGTTATATATGTGTTATGTATGTTATATATGTCTCATATATGTGTTATATTTGTGTTATATATGTGTTATATATGATATATATGTGTTATATATGTGTCATGTATGTGTTTTATATGTCTCATATATGTGTTATATATGTTATATATGTGTTATATATGTCCCATATATGTGTTATATATGTGTTATGAATGTTATGTATGTGTCATATATGTGTCATATATGTGTCATATGTGTTATATATGTGTTATATATGTGTTATATATGTCTCATATATGTGTTATATTTGTGTTATATATGTGTTATATATGTTATATATCTGTTATATATGTGTTAAATCTGTGTAATATATGTTATATATGTGTTACTATATGTCTCATATGTGTTATATATGTGTTATGAATGTTATGTATGTGTCATATATTTGTCATATATGTGTCATATGTGTTATATATGTGTTATATATGTGTTATATATGTGTCATGTATTTGTTATATATGTCTCATATATGTGTTATATATGTTATATATGTGTTATATATGTCCCAATATATGTGTTATATATGTGTTAAGTATGTTATATATGTCTCATATGTGTTATATATGTGTTATGAATGTTATGTATGTGTCATATGTGTTATATATGTGTTATATATGTGTTATATATGTCTCATATATGTGTTATATTTGTGTTATATATGTGTTATATATGTTATATATCTGTTATATATGTGTTAAATCTGTGTAATATATGTTATATATGTGTTATGTATGTCTCCTATATGTGTTATATATTTGTCATATATGTGTTATTTATGTCTCATATATGTGTTATTTACGTGTTATATATGTGTCATATATGTGTTATATATATTATATATGTGTTATATAATGTCCCATATATGTGTTATATATGTGTTATGTATGTTATATATGTCTCATATGTGTATATATATGTGTTATATATGTCTCATATATGTGTTATATATGTTATATATGTGTTATATATGTGTTATGTATGTTATATATGTCTCATATGTATTATATATGTGTTATGAATGTTATTTATGTTTCATTTAATGTGTCATATATGTGTCATATGTGTTATATATGTCTTATATTTGTTATATATCTGTTATATATGTGTTAAATCTGAGTAATATATGTTATATATGTGTTATGTATGTCTCCTATATGTGTTATAAATTTGTCATATATGTGTTATATATGTCTCATATATGTGTTATATATGTTATATATGTGTTATATATGTCTCATATATGTCTCATATGTGTTAAATATGTTATATATGTGTTATATATGTGTTATATCTGTGTAATATATGTGTTATGTATGTCTGCTATATGTGTCATATATGTTTTATATATGTTATATATGTTTTGTGTTATACATGTGTTATATATGTGTTATATATGTGTTATATATGTTATATGTGTTATATATGTCTTATATATGTTATATCTGTCTCATATATGTGTTATATACATGTTATATATGTGTTATATATGTGTTATGTATGTTATGTATGTTTTATGTATGTTATGTATGTCTCATATATGTGTTATATACGTGTTATATATGTGTTATATATGTCTCATATATGTGTTATATATGTGTCTTATATGTGTTATATAAGTCTCATATATGTTATATATGTTATATATGTGTTATATATGTCCCATATATGTGTTTTATATATGTGTTATGTATGTTATATATGTCTCATATGTGTTATATATGTGTTATATATGTCTCATATATGTGTTATATATGTTATATATGTGTTATATATGTCCCCATATATGTGTTATATATGTGTTATGTATGTTATATATGTCTCATATGTGTTATATATGTTTTATGAATGTTATGTATGTGTCATATATGTGTCATATATGTGTCATATGTGTTATATATGTGTTATATATGTGTCAAGTATGTGTTATATATGTCTCATATATGTGTTATATATGTTTCTTAAATGTGTTATATATGTCTCATATATGTGTTATATATGTTATATATGTGTTATATATGTCCCATATATGTGTTATATATGTGTTATGTATGTTATATATGTCTCATATGTGTTATATATGTGTTATGAATGTTATGTATGTGTCATATATGTGTCATATATGTGTCATATGTGTTATATATGTGTTATATATGTGTTATATATGTCTCATATATGTGTTATATTTGTGTTATATATGTCTCATGTATGTGTTATATTTGTGTTATATATGTGTCATGTATGTGTTATATATGTCTCATATATGTGTTATATATGTGTCTTATATGTGTTATATGTGTCTCATATATGTTATATATGTTATATATGTGTTATATATGTCCCATATATGTGGTTTATATATGTGTAATGTATGTTATATTATGTCTCATATGTGTTATCTATGTGTCTATATATGTCTCATATATGTGTTATATATGTTATATATGTGTTATATATGTCCCACATATGTGTTATATATGTGTTATGTATGTTATATATGTCTCATGTGTTATATATGTGTTATGAATGTTATGTATGTGTCATATATGTGTCATATATGTGTCATATGTGTTATATATGTGTTATATATGTGTTATATATGTGTCATGTATGTGTTATATATGTCTCATATATGTGTTATATATGTTTCTTAAATGTGTTATATTTGTCTCATATATGTGTTGTATATGTTATATATGTGTTATATATGTCCCATATATGTGTTATATATGTGTTATGTATGTTATATATGTCTCATATGTGTTATAAATGTGTTATGAATGTTATGTATGTGTCATATATGTGTCATATATGTGTCATATGTGTTATATATGTGTTATATATGTGTTATATATGTCTCATATATGTGTTATATTTGTGTTATATGTGTTATATATGTTATATATCTGTTATATATGTGTTAAATCTGTGTAATATATGTTATATATGTGTTATGTATGTCTCCTATATGTGTTATATATTTGTCATATATGTGTTATATATGTCTCATATATGTGTTATTTACGTGTTATATATGTGTCATATATGTGTTATATATGTTATATATGTGTTATATATGTCTCATATATGTCTCATATGTGTTAAATATGTTATATATGTGTTATATATGTGTTATATCTGTGTAATATATGTGTTATGTATGTCTGCTATATGTGTCATATATGTGTTATGTATGTGTTATGTATGTTATATATGTCTCATATGTGTTATATATGTGTTATGAATGTTATGTATGTGTCATATATGTGTCATATATGTGTCATATATGTGTCATATGTGTTATATATGTGTTATATATGTGTTATATATGTCTCATATATGTGTTATATTTGTGTTATATATGTCTCATGTATGTGTTATATATGTGTTATATGTGTCATGTATGTGTTATATATGTCTCATATATGTGTTATATATGTGTCTTATATGTGTTATATGTGTCTCATATATGTTATATATGTTATATATGTGTTATATATGTCCCATATATGTGTTTTATATATGTGTTATGTATGTTATATATGTCTCATATGTGTTATATATGTGTTATATATGTCTCATATATGTGTTATATATGTTATATATGTGTTATATATGTCCCATATATGTGTTATATATGTGTTACGTATGTTATATATGTCTCATATGTGTTATATATGTGTTATGAATGTTATGTATGTGTCATATATGTGTCATATATGTGTCATATGTGTTATATATGTGTTATATATGTGTTATATATGTGTCATGTATGTGTTATATATGTCTCATATATGTGTTATATATGTTTCTTAAATGTGTTATATATGTCTCATATATGTGTTATATATGTTTTATATGTGTTATATATGTCCCATATATGTGTTATATATGTTTTATGTATGTTATATATGTCTCATATGTGTTATAAATGTGTTATGAATGTTATGTATGTGTCATATATGTGTCATATATGTGTCATATGTGTTATATATGTGTTATATATGTGTTATATATGTCTCATATATGTGTTATATTTGTGTTATATATGTGTTATATATGTTATATATCTGTTATATATGTGTTAAATCTGTGTAATATATGTTAAATATGTGTTATGAATGTCTCCTATATGTGTTATATATTTGTCATATATGTGTTATATATGTCTCATATATGTGTTATTTACGTGTTATATATGTGTCATATATGTGTTATATATGTTATATATGTGTTATATATGTCTCATATATGTCTCATATGTGTTAAATATGTTATATATGTGTTATATATGTGTTATATCTGTGTAATATATGTGTTATGTATGTCTGCTATATGTGTCATATATGTGTTATGTATGTGTTATGTATGTTATATATGTCTCATATGTGTTATATATGTGTTATGAATGTTATGTATGTGTCATATATGTGTCATATATGTGTCATATGTGTTATATATGTGTTATATATGTGTTATATATGTGTCATGTATGTGTTATATATGTCTCATATATGTGTTATATATGTGTTATATATGTGTTATATATGTCCCATATATGTGTTATATATGTGTTATGTATGTTATATATGTCTCATATGTGTTATATATGTGTTATGAATGTTATGTATATGTCATATATGTGTCATATATGTGTCATATGTGTTATATATGTGTTATATATGTGTTATATATGTCTCATATATGTGTTATATTTGTGTTATATATGTGTTATATATGTTATATATCTGTTATATATGTGTTAAATCTGTGTAATATATGTTATATATGTGTTATGTATGTCTCCTATATGTGTTATATATTTGTCATATATGTGTTATTTATGTCTCATATATGTGTTATTTACGTGTTATATATGTGTTATGAATGTTATGTATGTGTCATATATGTGTCATATATGTGTCATATGTGTTATATATGTGTTATATATGTGTTATATATGTCTCATATATGTGTTATATTTGTGTTATATATGTCTCATGTATGTGTTATATATGTGTTATATGTGTCATGTATGTGTTATATATGTCTCATATATGTGTTATATATGTGTCTTATATGTGTTATATGTGTCTCATATATGTTATATATGTTATATATGTGTTATATATGTCCCATATATGTGTTTTATATATGTGTTATGTATGTTATATATGTCTCATATGTGTTATATATGTGTTATATATGTCTCATATATGTGTTATATATGTTATATATGTGTTATATATGTCCCATATATGTGTTATATATGTGTTATGTATGTTATATATGTCTCATATGTGTTATATAAGTGTTATGAATGTTATGTATGTGTCATATATGTGTCATATATGTGTCATATTTGTTATATATGTGTTATATATGTGTTATATATGTGTCATGTATGTGTTATATATGTCTCATATATGTGTTATATATGTTTCTTAAATGTGTTATATATGTCTCATATATGTGTTATATATGTTTTATATGTGTTATATATGTCCCATATATGTGTTATATATGTGTTATGTATGTTATATATGTCTCATATGTGTTATAAATGTGTTATGAATGTTATGTATGTGTCATATATGTGTCATATATGTGTCATATGTGTTATATATGTGTTATATATGTGTTATATATGTCTCATATATGTGTTATATTTGTGTTATATATGTGTTATATATGTTATATATCTGTTATATATGTGTTAAATCTGTGTAATATATGTTATATATGTGTTATGAATGTCTCCTATATGTGTTATATATTTGTCATATATGTGTTATATATGTCTCATATATGTGTTATTTACGTGTTATATATGTGTCATATATGTGTTATATATGTTATATATGTGTTATATATGTCTCATATATGTCTCATATGTGTTAAATATGTTATATATGTGTTATATATGTGTTATATCTGTGTAATATATGTGTTATGTATGTCTGCTATATGTGTCAGATATGTGTTATGTATGTGTTATGTATGTTATATATGTCTCATATGTGTTATATATGTGTTATGAATGTTATGTATGTGTCATATATGTGTCATATATGTGTCATATGTGTTATATATGTGTTATATATGTGTTATATATGTGTCATATATGTGTTATATATGTCTCATATATGTGTTATATATGTTATATATGTGTTATATATGTCCCATATATGTGTTATATATGTGTTATGTATGTTATATATGTCTCATATGTGTTATATATGTGTTATGAATGTTATGTATATGTCATATATGTGTCATATATGTGTCATATGTGTTATATATGTGTTATATATGTGTTATATATGTCTCATATATGTGTTATATTTGTGTTATATATGTGTTATATATGTTATATATCTGTTATATATGTGTTAAATCTGTGTAATATATGTTATATGTGTGTTATGTATGTCTCCTGTATGTGTTATATATTTGTCATATATGTGTTATTTATGTCTCATATATGTGTTATTTACGTGTTATATATGTGTCATATAAGTGTTATATATGTTATATATGTGTTATATATGTCTCATATATGTCTCATATGTGTTAAATATGTTATATATGTGTTATATATGTGTTATATCTGTGTAATATATGTGTTATGTATGTCTGCTATATGTGTCATATATGTGTTATGTATGTGTTATGTATGTTATATATGTCTCATATGTGTTATATATGTGTTATGAATGTTATGTATGTGTCATATATGTGTCATATATGTGTCATATGTGTTATATATGTGTTATATATGTGTTATATATGTGTCATGTATGTGTTATATATGTCTCATATATGTGTTATATATGTTATATATGTGTTATATATGTCCCATATATGTGTTATATATGTGTTATGTATGTTATATATGTCTCATATGTGTTATATATGTGTTATGAATGTTATGTATATGTCATATATGTGTCATATATGTGTCATATGTGTTATATATGTGTTATATATGTGTTATATATGTCTCATATATGTGTTATATTTGTGTTATATATGTGTTATATATGTTATATATCTGTTATATATGTGTTAAATCTGTGTAATATATGTTATATATGTGTTATGTATGTCTCCTATATGTGTTATATATTTGTCATATATGTGTTATTTATGTCTCATATATGTGTTATTTACGTGTTATATATGTGTCATATAAGTGTTATATATGTTATATATGTGTTATATATGTCCCATATATGTGTTATATATGTGTTATGTATGTTATATATGTCTCATATGTGTTATATATGTGTTATGAATGTTATATATGTGTCATATATGTGTCATATATGTGTCATATGTGTTATATATGTGTTATATATGTGTTATATATGTGTCATGTATGTGTTATATATGTCTCATATATGTGTTATATATGTTTCTTAAATGTGTTATATATGTCTCATATATGTGTTATATATGTTTTATATGTGTTATATATGTCCCATATATGTGTTATATATGTGTTATGAATGTTATGTATATGTCATATATGTGTCATATATGTGTCATATGTGTTATATATGTGTTATATATGTGTTATATATGTCTCATATATGTGTTATATTTGTGTTATATATGTGTTATATATGTTATATATCTGTTATATATGTGTTAAATCTGTGTAATATATGTTATATGTGTGTTATGTATGTCTCCTGTATGTGTTATATATTTGTCATATATGTGTTATTTATGTCTCATATATGTGTTATTTACGTGTTATATATGTGTCATATAAGTGTTATATATGTTATATATGTGTTATATATGTCCCATATATGTGTTATATATGTGTTATGTATGTTATATATGTCTCATATGTGTTATATATGTGTTATGAATGTTATATATGTGTCATATATGTGTCATATATGTGTCATATGTGTTATATATGTGTTATATATGTGTTATATATGTGTCATGTATGTGTTATATATGTCTCATATATGTGTTATATATGTTTCTTAAATATGTTATATATGTCTCATATATGTGTTATATATGTTATATATGTGTTATATATGTCCCATATATGTGTTATATATGTGTTATGTATGTTATATATGTCTCATATGTGTTATATATGTGTTATGAATGTTATGTATGTGTCATATATGTGTCATATGTGTTATATATGTGTTATATATGTGTTATATATGTCTCATATATGTGTTATATTTGTGTTATATATGTCTCATGTATGTGTTATATATGTGTTAGATGTGTCATGTATGTGTTATATATGTCTCATATATGTGTTATATATGTGTCTTATATGTGTTATATGTGTCTCATATATGTTATATATGTTATATATGTGTTATATATGTCCCATATATGTGTTTTATATATGTGTTATGTATGTTATATATGTCTCATATGTGTTATATATGTGTTATATATGTCTCATATATGTGTTATATATGTTATATATGTGTTATATATGTCCCATATATGTGTTATATATGTGTTATGTATGTTATATATGTCTCATATGTGTTATATATGTGTTATGAATGTTATGTATGTGTCATATATGTGTCATATATGTGTCATATGTGTTATATATGTGTTATATATGTGTTATATATGTGTCATGTATGTGTTATATATGTCTCATATATGTGTTATATATTTTTCTTAAATGTGTTATATATGTCTCATATATGTGTTATATATGTTTTATATGTGTTATATATGTCCCATATATGTGTTATATATGTGTTATGTATGTTATATATGTCTCATATGTGTTATAAATGTGTTATGAATGTTATGTATGTGTCATATATGTGTCATATATGTGTCATATGTGTTATATATGTGTTATATATGTGTTATATATGTCTCATATATGTGTTATATTTGTGTTATATATGTGTTATATATGTTATATATGTGTTATATATGTGTTAAATCTGTGTAATATATGTTATATATGTGTTATGTATGTCTCCTATATGTGTTATATATTTGTCATATATGTGTTATATATGTCTCATATATGTGTTATTTACGTGTTATATATGTGTCATATATGTGTTATATATGTTATATATGTGTTATATATGTCTCATATATGTCTCATATGTGTTAAATATGTTATATATGTGTTATATATGTGTTATATCTGTGTAATATATGTGTTATGTATGTCTGCTATATGTGTCATATATGTGTTATGTATGTGTTATGTATGTTATATATGTCTCATATGTGTTATATATGTGTTATGAATGTTATGTATGTGTCATATATGTGTCAAATATGTGTCATATGTGTTATATATGTGTTATATATGTGTTATATATGTGTCATGTATGTGTTATATATATCTCATATATGTGTTATATATGTTATATATGTGTTATATATGTCCCATATATGTGTTATATATGTGTTATGTATGTTATATATGTCTCATATGTGTTATGAATGTTATGTATGTGTCATATATGTGTTATATATGTGTCATATGTGTTATATATGTGTTATATATGTGTTATATATGTGTCATGTATGTGTTATATATGTCTCATATATGTGTTATATATGTTTCTTAAATGTGTTATATATGTGTCATATATGTGTTATATATGTTTTATATGTGTTATATATGTCCCATATATGTGTTATATATGTGTTATGTATGTTATATATGTCTCATATGTGTTATAAATGTGTTATGAATGTTATGTATGTGTCATATATGTGTCATATATGTGTCATATGTGTTATATATGTGTTATATATGTGTTATATATGTCTCATATATGTGTTATATTTGTGTTATATATGTGTTATATATGTTATATATCTGTTATATATGTGTTAAATCTGTGTAATATATGTTATATATGTGTTATGAATGTCTCCTATATGTGTTATATATTTGTCATATATGTGTTATATATGTCTCATATATGTGTTATTTACGTGTTATATATGTGTCATATATGTGTTAGATATGTTATATATGTGTTATATATGTCTCATATATGTCTCATATGTGTTAAATATGTTATATATGTGTTATATATGTGTTATATCTGTGTAATATATGTGTTATGTATGTCTGCTATATGTGTCATATATGTGTTATGTATGTGTTATGTATGTTATATGTGTCTCATATGTGTTATATATGTGTTATGAATGTTATGTATGTGTCATATATGTGTCATATATGTGTTATATATGTTATATATGTGTTATATATGTCCCATATATGTGTTATATATGTGTTATGTATGTTATATATGTCTCATATGTGTTATATATGTGTTATGAATGTTATGTATATGTAATATATGTGTCATATATGTGTCATATGTGTTATATATGTGTTATATATGTGTTATATATGTCTCATATATGTGTTATATATGTTATATATGTGTTATATATGTCCCATATATGTGTTATATATGTGTTATGTATGTTATATATGTCTCATATGTGTTATATATGTGTTATGAATGTTATGTATATGTCATATATGTGTCATATATGTGTCATATGTGTTATATATGTGTTATATATGTGTTATATATGTGTCATGTATGTGTTATATATGTCTCATATATGTGTTATATATGTTATATATGTGTTATATATGTCCCATATATGTGTTATATATGTGTTATGTATGTTATATATGTCTCATATGTGTTATATATGTGTTATGAATGTTATGTATATGTCATATATGTGTCATATATGTGTCATATGTGTTATATATGTGTTATATATGTGTTATATATGTCTCATATATGTGTTATATTTGTGTTATATATGTGTTATATATGTTATATATCTGTTATATATGTGTTAAATCTGTGTAATATATGTTATATGTGTGTTATGTATGTCTCCTATATGTGTTATATATTTGTCATATATGTGTTATTTATGTCTCATATATGTGTTATTTACGTGTTATATATGTGTCATATAAGTGTTATATATGTTATATATGTGTTATATATGTCCCATATATGTGTTATATATGTGTTATGTATGTTATATATGTCTCATATGTGTTATATATGTGTTATGAATGTTATATATGTGTCATATATGTGTCATATATGTGTCATATGTGTTATATATGTGTTATATATATGTTATATATGTGTCATGTATGTGTTATATATGTCTCATATATGTGTTATATATGTTTCTTAAATGTGTTATATATGTCTCATATATGTGTTATATATGTTATATATGTGTTATATATGTCCCATATATGTGTTATATATGTGTTATGTATGTTATATATGTCTCATATGTGTTATATATGTGTTATGAATGTTATGTATGTGTCATATATGTGTCATATATGTGTCATATGTGTTATATATGTGTTATATATGTGTTATATATGTCTCATATATGTGTTATATTTGTGTTATATATGTCTCATGTATGTGTTATATATGTGTTATATGTGTCATGTATGTGTTATATATGTCTCATATATGTGTTATATATGTGTCTTATATGTGTTATATGTGTCTCATATATGTTATATATGTTATATATGTGTTATATATGTCCCATATATGTGTTTTATATATGTGTTATGTATGTTATATATGTCTCATATGTGTTATATATGTGTTATATATGTCTCATATATGTGTTATATATGTTATATATGTGTTATATATGTCCCATATATGTGTTATATATGTGTTATGTATGTTATATATGTCTTATATGTGTTATATATGTGTTATGAATGTTATGTATGTGTCATATATGTGTCATATATGTGTCATATGTGTTATATATGTGTTATATATGTGTTATATATGTGTCATGTATGTGTTATATATGTCTCATATATGTGTTATATATGTTTCTTAAATGTGTTATATATGTCTCATATATGTGTTATATATGTTTTATATGTGTTATATATGTCCCATATATGTGTTATATATGTGTTATGTATGTTATATATGTCTCATATGTGTTATAAATGTGTTATGAATGTTATGTATGTGTCATATGTGTTATATATGTGATATATATGTGTTATATATGTCTCATATATGTGTTATATTTGTGTTATATATGTGTTATATATGTTATATATCTGTTATATATGTGTTAAATCTGTGTAATATATGTTATATATGTGTTATGTATGTCTCCTATATGTGTTATATATTTGTCATATATGTGTTATATATGTCTCATATATGTGTTATTTACGTGTTATATATGTGTCATATATGTGTTATATATGTTATATATGTGTTATATATGTCTCATATATGTCTCATATGTGTTAAATATGTTATATATGTGTTATATATGTGTTATATCTGTGTAATATATGTGTTATGTATGTCTGCTATATGTGTCATATATGTGTTATGTAATAATAATAATAATACATTTAATTTATAATGCACTTTACATTTGTATGTGTTATGTATGTTATATATGTCTCATATGTGTTATATATGTGTTATGAATGTTATGTATGTGTCATATATGTGTCAAATATGTGTCATATGTGTTATATATGTGTTATATATGTGTTATATATGTGTCATGTATGTGTTATATATATCTCATATATGTGTTATATATGTTATATATGTGTTATATATGTCCCATATATGTGTTATATATGTGTTATGTATGTTATATATGTCTCATATGTGTTATGAATGTTATGTATGTGTCATATATGTGTTATATATGTGTCATATGTGTTATATATGTGTTATATATGTGTTATATATGTCTCATATATGTGTTATATTTGTGTTATATATGTGTTATATATGTTATATATCTGTTATATATGTGTTATATATGTCCCATATATGTATTATATATGTGTTATGTATGTTATATATGTCTCATATGTGTTATATATGTGTTATGAATGTTATGTATGTGTCATATATGTGTCATATATGTGTCATATGTGTTATATATGTTATATATCTGTTATATATGTGTTAAATCTGTGTAATATATGTTATATATGTGTTATGTATGTCTCCTATATGTGTTATATATTTGTCATATATGTGTTATTTATGTCTCATATATGTGTTATTTACGTGTTATATATGTGTCATATAAGTGTTATATATGTTATATATGTGTTATATATGTCCCATATATGTGTTATATATGTGTTATGTATGTTATATATGTCTCATATGTGTTATATATGTGTTATGAATGTTATATATGTGTCATATATGTGTCATATTTGTGTCATATGTGTTATATATGTGTTATATATGTGTTATATATGTGTCATGTATGTGTTATATATGTCTCATATATGTGTTATATATGTTTCTTAAATGTGTTATATATGTCTCATATATGTGTTATATATGTTTTATATGTGTTATATATGTCCCATATATGTGTTATATATGTGTTATGAATGTTATGTATATGTCATATATGTGTCATATATGTGTCATATGTGTTATATATGTGTTATATATGTGTTATATATGTCTCATATATGTGTTATATTTGTGTTATATATGTGTTATATATGTTATATATCTGTTATATATGTGTTAAATCTGTGTAATATATGTTATATGTGTGTTATGTATGTCTCCTGTATGTGTTATATATTTGTCATATATGTGTTATTTATGTCTCATATATGTGTTATTTACGTGTTATATATGTGTCATATAAGTGTTATATATGTTATATATGTGTTATATATGTCCCATATATGTGTTATATATGTGTTATGTATGTTATATATGTCTCATATGTGTTATATATGTGTTATGAATGTTATATATGTGTCATATATGTGTCATATATGTGTCATATGTGTTATATATGTGTTATATATGTGTTATATATGTGTCATGTATGTGTTATATATGTCTCATATATGTGTTATATATGTTTCTTAAATGTGTTATATATGTCTCATATATGTGTTATATATGTTATATATGTGTTATATATGTCCCATATATGTGTTATATATGTGTTATGTATGTTATATATGTCTCATATGTGTTATATATGTGTTATGAATGTTATGTATGTGTCATATATGTGTCATATGTGTTATATATGTGTTATATATGTGTTATATATGTCTCATATATGTGTTATATTTGTGTTATATATGTCTCATGTATGTGTTATATATGTGTTAGATGTGTCATGTATGTGTTATATATGTCTCATATATGTGTTATATATGTGTCTTATATGTGTTATATGTGTCTCATATATGTTATATATGTTATATATGTGTTATATATGTCCCATATATGTGTTTTATATATGTGTTATGTATGTTATATATGTCTCATATGTGTTATATATGTGTTATATATGTCTCATATATGTGTTATATATGTTATATATGTGTTATATATGTCCCATATATGTGTTATATATGTGTTATGTATGTTATATATGTCTCATATGTGTTATATATGTGTTATGAATGTTATGTATGTGTCATATATGTGTCATATATGTGTCATATGTGTTATATATGTGTTATATATGTGTTATATATGTGTCATGTATGTGTTATATATGTCTCATATATGTGTTATATATTTTTCTTAAATGTGTTATATATGTCTCATATATGTGTTATATATGTTTTATATGTGTTATATATGTCCCATATATGTGTTATATATGTGTTATGTATGTTATATATGTCTCATATGTGTTATAAATGTGTTATGAATGTTATGTATGTGTCATATATGAGTCATATATGTGTCATATGTGTTATATATGTGTTATATATGTGTTATATATGTCTCATATATGTGTTATATTTGTGTTATATATGTGTTATATATGTTATATATCTGTTATATATGTGTTAAATCTGTGTAATATATGTTATATATGTGTTATGTATGTCTCCTATATGTGTTATATATTTGTCATATATGTGTTATATATGTCTCATATATGTGTTATTTACGTGTTATATATGTGTCATATATGTGTTATATATGTTATATATGTGTTATATATGTCTCATATATGTCTCATATGTGTTAAATATGTTATATATGCGTTATATATGTGTTATATCTGTGTAATATATGTGTTATGTATGTCTGCTATATGTGTCATATATGTGTTATGTATGTGTTATGTATGTTATATATGTCTCATATGTGTTATATATGTGTTATGAATGTTATGTATGTGTCATATATGTGTCAAATATGTGTCATATGTGTTATATATGTGTTATATATGTGTTATATATGTGTCATGTATGTGTTATATATATCTCATATATGTGTTATATATGTTATATATGTGTTATATATGTCCCATATATGTGTTATATATGTGTTATGTATGTTATATATGTCTCATATGTGTTATGAATGTTATGTATGTGTCATATATGTGTTATATATGTGTCATATGTGTTATATATGTGTTATATATGTGTTATATATGTGTCATGTATGTGTTATATATGTCTCATATATGTGTTATATATGTTTCTTAAATGTGTTATATATGTCTCATATATGTGTTATATATGTTTTATATGTGTTATTTATGTCCCATATATGTGTTATATATGTGTTATGTATGTTATATATGTCTCATATGTGTTATATATGTGTTATATATGTGTTATATATGTCTCATATATGTGTTATATTTGTGTTATATATGTGTTATATATGTTATATATCTGTTATATATGTGTTAAATCTGTGTAATATATGTTATATATGTGTTATGAATGTCTCCTATATGTGTTATATATTTGTCATATATGTGTTATATATGTCTCATATATGTGTTATTTACGTGTTATATATGTGTCATATATGTGTTATATATGTTATATATGTGTTATATATGTCTCATATATGTCTCATATGTGTTAAATATGTTATATATGTGTTATATATGTGTTATATCTGTGTAATATATGTGTTATGTATGTCTGCTATATGTGTCATATATGTGTTATGTATGTGTTATGTATGTTATATATGTCTCATATGTGTTATATATGTGTTATGAATGTTATGTATGTGTCATATATGTGTCATATATGTGTTATATATGTTATATATGTGTTATATATGTCCCATATATGTGTTATATATGTGTTATGTATGTTATATATGTCTCATATGTGTTATATATGTGTTATGAATGTTATGTATATGTCATATATGTGTCATATATGTGTCATATGTGTTATATATGTGTTATATATGTGTTATATATGTCTCATATATGTGTTATATATGTTATATATGTGTTATATATGTCCCATATATGTGTTATATATGTGTTATGTATGTTATATATGTCTCATATGTGTTATATATGTGTTATGAATGTTATGTATATGTCATATATGTGTCATATATGTGTCATATGTGTTATATATGTGTTATATATGTGTTATATATGTGTCATGTATGTGTTATATATGTCTCATATATGTGTTATATATGTTATATATGTGTTATATATGTCCCATATATGTGTTATATATGTGTTATGTATGTTATATATGTCTCATATGTGTTTAATATGTGTTATGAATGTTATGTATATGTCATATATGTGTCATATATGTGTCATATGTGTTATATATGTGTTATATATGTGTTATATATGTCTCATATATGTGTTATATTTGTGTTATATATGTGTTATATATGTTATATATCTGTTATATATGTGTTAAATCTGTGTAATATATGTTATATGTGTGTTATGTATGTCTCCTATATGTGTTATATATTTGTCATATATGTGTTATTTATGTCTCATATATGTGTTATTTACGTGTTATATATGTGTCATATAAGTGTTATATATGTTATATATGTGTTATATATGTCCCATATATGTGTTATATATGTGTTATGTATGTTATATATGTCTCATATGTGTTATATATGTGTTATGAATGTTATATATGTGTCATATATGTGTCATATATGTGTCATATGTGTTATATATGTGTTATATATATGTTATATATGTGTCATGTATGTGTTATATATGTCTCATATATGTGTTATATATGTTTCTTAAATGTGTTATATATGTCTCATATATGTGTTATATATGTTATATATGTGTTATATATGTCCCATATATGTGTTATATATGTGTTATGTATGTTATATATGTCTCATATGTGTTATATATGTGTTATGAATGTTATGTATGTGTCATATATGTGTCATATATGTGTCATATGTGTTATATATGTGTTATATATGTGTTATATATGTCTCATATATGTGTTATATTTGTGTTATATATGTCTCATGTATGTGTTATATATGTGTTATATGTGTCATGTATGTGTTATATATGTCTCATATATGTGTTATATATGTGTCTTATATGTGTTATATGTGTCTCATATATGTTATATATGTTATATATGTGTTATATATGTCCCATATATGTGTTTTATATATGTGTTATGTATGTTATATATGTCTCATATGTGTTATATATGTGTTATATATGTCTCATATATGTGTTATATATGTTATATATGTGTTATATATGTCCCATATATGTGTTATATATGTGTTATGTATGTTATATATGTCTTATATGTGTTATATATGTGTTATGAATGTTATGTATGTGTCATATATGTGTCATATATGTGTCATATGTGTTATATATGTGTTATATATGTGTTATATATGTGTCATGTATGTGTTATATATGTCTCATATATGTGTTATATATGTTTCTTAAATGTGTTATATATGTCTCATATATGTGTTATATATGTTTTATATGTGTTATATATGTCCCATATATGTGTTATATATGTGTTATGTATGTTATATATGTCTCATATGTGTTATAAATGTGTTATGAATGTTATGTATGTGTCATATGTGTTATATATGTGTTATATATGTGTTATATATGTCTCATATATGTGTTATATTTGTGTTATATATGTGTTATATATGTTATATATCTGTTATATATGTGTTAAATCTGTGTAATATATGTTATATATGTGTTATGTATGTCTCCTATATGTGTTATATATTTGTCATATATGTGTTATATATGTCTCATATATGTGTTATTTACGTGTTATATATGTGTCATATATGTGTTATATATGTTATATATGTGTTATATATGTCTCATATATGTCTCATATGTGTTAAATATGTTATATATGTGTTATATATGTGTTATATCTGTGTAATATATGTGTTATGTATGTCTGCTATATGTGTCATATATGTGTTATGTAATAATAATAATAATACATTTAATTTATAATGCACTTTACATTTGTATGTGTTATGTATGTTATATATGTCTCATATGTGTTATATATGTGTCATATGTGTTATATATGTGTTATATATGTGTTATATATGTGTCATGTATGTGTTATATATATCTCATATATGTGTTATATATGTTATATATATCTCATATATGTGTTATATATGTTATATATGTGTTATATATGTCCCATATATGTGTTATATATGTGTTATGTATGTTATATATGTCTCATATGTGTTATGAATGTTATGTATGTGTCATATATGTGTTATATATGTGTCATATGTGTTATATATGTGTTATATTTGTGTTATATATGTGTTATATATGTTATATATCTGTTATATATGTGTTATATATGTCCCATATATGTATTATATATGTGTTATGTATGTTATATATGTCTCATATGTGTTATATATGTGTTATGAATGTTATGTATGTGTCATATATGTGTCATATATGTGTCATATGTGTTATATATGTGTTATATATGTGTCATGTATGTGTTATATATGTCTCATATATGTGTTATATATGTGTCTTAAATGTGTTATATATGTCTCATATATGTGTTATATATGTTTAATATGTGTTATATATGTCCCAAATATGTGTTTTATATGTGTTATGTATGTTATATATGTCTCATATGTGTTATATATGTGTTATGAATGGAGTGTTATGTATATGTCATATATGTGTCATATATGTGTCATATGTGTTATATATGTGTTATATATGTGTTATATATGTCTCATATATGTGTTATATTTGTGATATATATGTGTTATATATGTTATATATCTGTTATATATGTTTTAAATCTGTGTAATATATGTTATATATGTGTTATGTATGTCTCCTATATGTGTTATATATTTGTCATATATGTGTTATATATGTCTCATATATGTGTTATTTACATGTTATATATGTGTCATATATGTGTTATATTTGTTATATATGTGTTATATATGTCTCATATATGTCTCATATGTGTTAAATATGTTATATATGTGTTATATATGTGTTACATCTGTGTAATATATGTGTTATGTATGTCTGCTATATGTGTCATATATGTTTTATATATGTTATATATGTTTTGTGATATACATGTGTTATATATGTGTTATATATGTGTTATATATGTGTTATATATGTCTCATATATGTCTCAAATGTGTTAAATATGTTATATATGTGTTATATATGTGTTATATCTGTGTAATATATGTGTTATGTATGTCTGCTATATGTGTCATATATGTGTTATGTATGTGTTATGTATGTTATATATGTCTCATATGTGTTATATATGTGTTATGAATGTTATGTATGTGTCATATATGTGTCATATATGTGTCATATGTTATATGTGTTATATATGTGTTATATATGTTCTATATGTGTCATGTATGTGTTATATATGTCTCATATATGTGTTATATATGTTATATATGTGTTATATATGTCCCATATATGTGTTATATATGTGTTATGTATGTTATATATGTCTCATATGTGTTATATATGTGTTATGAATGTTATGTATGTGTCATATATGTGTTATATATGTTATATATGTGTTATATATGTGTTATATATGTGTTATATATGTCTCATATATGTGTTATATTTGTGTTATATATGTGTTATATATGTTATATATCTGTTATATATGTGTTATATATGTGTCATATATGTGTCATATATGTGTCATATGTGTTATATATGTGTTATATATGTGTTATATATGTGTCATGTATGTGTTATATATGTCTCATATATGTGTTATATATGTGTCTTAAATGTGTTATATATGTCTCATATATGTGTTATATATGTTTAATATGTGTTATAAATGTCCCATATATGTGTTATATATGTGTTATGTATGTTATATATGTCTCATATGTGTTATATATGTGTTATGAATGTTATGTATGTGTCATATATGTGTCATATGTGTGTCATATGTGTTATATATGTGTTATATATGTGTTATATATGTCTCATATATGTGTTATATTTGTGTTATATATGTGTTATATATGTTATATATCTGTTATATATGTGTTAAATCTGTGTAATATATGTGTTATGTATGTCTGCTATATGTGTCATATATGTTTTATATATGTTAAATATGATTTGTGTTATACATGTGTTATATATGTGTTATATATGTGTTATATATGTTATATGTGTTATATATGTCTTATATATGTTATATCTGTCTCATATATGTGTTATATACATGTTATATATGTGTTATATATGTGTTATGTATGTTATGTATGTTTTATGTATGTTATGTATGTCTCATATATGTGTTATATACGTGTTATATATGTGTTATATATGTCTCATATAAGTGTTATATATGTTATATATGTGTTATATATGTCCATATATGTGTTATATATGTGTTATTGTATGTTATATATGTCTCATATGTGTTATATATGTGTTATGAATGTTATATATGTGTCATATATGTGTCATATATGTGTCATATGTGTTATATATGTGTTATATATGTGTTATATATGTGTCATGTATGTGTTATATATGTCTCATATATGTGTTATATATGTGTCTTATATGTGTTATATATGTCTCATATATGTTATATATGTTATATATGTGTTATATATGTCCCATATATGTGTTTTATATATGTGTTATGTATGTTATATATGTCTCTAATGTGTTATATATGTGTTATATATGTCTCATATATGTGTTATATATGTTATATATGTGTTATATATGTGTTATATATGTGTTATATATGTGTTATGTATGTTATATATGTCTCATTTGTGTTATATATGTGTTATGAATGTTATGTATGTGTCAAATATGTGTCATATATGTGTCATATGTGTTATATATGTGTTATATATGTGTTATATATGTGTTATATATGTGTCATGTATGTGTTATATATGTCTCATATATGTGTTATATATGTTTCTTAAATGTGTTATATATGTCTCATATATGTGTTAAATATGTTATATATGTGTTATATATGTCCCATATATGTGTTATATATGTGTTATGTATGTTATATATGTCTCATATGTGTTATATATGTGTTATGAATGTATGTATGTGTCATATATGTGTCATATATGTGTCATATGTGTTATATATGTGTTATATATGTGTTATATATGTGTCATATATGTGTCATATATGTGTCATATGTGTTATATATGTGTTATATATGTGTTATATATGTGTCATGTATGTGTTATATATGTCTCATATATGTGTTATATATGTTTCTTAAATGTGTTATATATGTCTCATATATGTGTTATATATGTTATATATGTGTTATATATGTCCCATATATGTGTTATATATGTGTTATGTATGTTATATATGTCTCATATGTGTTATAAATGTGTTATGAATGTTATGTATGTGTCATATATGTGTCATATATGTGTCATATGTGTTATATATGTGTTATATATGTGTTATATATGTCTCATATATGTGTTATATTTGTGTTATATATGTGTTATATATGTTATATATCTGTTATATATGTGTTAAATCTGTGTAATATATGTTATATATGTGTTATGTATGTCTCCTATATGTGTTATATATTTGTCATATATGTGTTATATATGTCTCATATATGTGTTATTTACGTGTTATATATGTGTCATATATGTGTTATATATGTTATATATGTGTTATATATGTCTCATATATGTCTCATATGTGTTAAATATGTTATATATGTGTTATATATGTGTTATATCTGTGTAATATATGTGTTATGTATGTCTGCTATATGTGTCATATATGTGTTATATATGTGTTATGTATGTTATATATGTCTCATATGTGTTATATATGTGTTATGAATGTTATGTATGTGTCATATATGTGTCATATATGTGTCATATGTGTTATAAATGTGTTATATATGTGTTATATATGTGTCATGTATGTGTTATATATGTCTCATATATGTGTTATATATGTGTCTTATATGTGTTATATATGTCTCATATATGTTATATATGTTATATATGTGTTATATATGTCCCATATATGTGTTTTATTTATGTGTATGTATGTTATATATGTCTCATATGTGTTATATATGTGTCATATGTCTCATATATGTGTTATATATGTTATATATGTGTTATATATGTCCCATATATGTGTTATATATGTGTTATGTAAGTTATATATGTCTCATATGTGTTATATATGTGTTATATATGTCTCATATGTGTTATATTTGTGTTATATATGTGTCATGTATGTGTTATATATGTGTTATATATGTGTCATGTATGTGTTATATATGTCTCATATATGTGTTATATATATGTCTTATATGTGTTATATATGTCTCATATATGTTATATATGTTATATATGTGTTATATATGTCCCATATATGTGTTTTATATATGTGTTATGTATGTTATATATGTCTCATATGTGTTATATATGTGTTATATATGTCTAATATATGTGTTATATATGTTATATATGTGTTATATATGTCCCATATATGTGTTATATATGTGTTATGTATGTTATATATGTCTCATATGTGTTATATATGTGTTATGAATGTTATGTATGTGTCATATATGTGTCATATATGTGTCATATGTGTTATATATGTGTTATATATGTGCTATATATGTGTCATATGTGTTATATATGTGTTATATCTGTGTTATATATATGTCATGTATGTTATATATGTCTCATATATGTGTTATATATGTTCTTAAATGTGTTATATATGTCTCATATATGTGTTATATATGTTATATATGTGTTATATATGTCTCATATATGTGTTATATATGTGTCTTATATGTGTTATATATGTCTCATATATGTTAATATATGTTATATATGTGTTATATATGTCCCATATATGTGTTTTATATATGTGTTATGTATGTTATATATGTCTCATATGTGTTATATATGTGTTATATATGTCTCATATATGTGTTATATATGTTATATATGTGTTATATATGTCCCATATATGTGTTATATATGTGTTATGTATGTTATATATGTCTCATTTGTGTTATATATGTGTTATGAATGTTATGTATGTGTCAAATATGTGTCATATATGTGTCATATGTGTTATATATGTGTTATATATGTGTTATATATGTGTTATATATGTGTCATGTATGTGTTATATATGTCTCATATATGTGTTATATATGTTTCTTAAATGTGTTATATATGTCTCATATATGTGTGTTAAATATGTTATATATGTGTTATATATGTCCCATATATGTGTTATATATGTGTTATGTATGTTATATATGTCTCATATGTGTTATATATGTGTTATGAATGTTATGTATGTGTCATATATGTGTCATATATGTGTCATATGTGTTATATATGTGTTATATATGTGTTATATATGTGTCATATATGTGTCATATATGTGTCATATGTGTTATATATGTGTTATATATGTGTTATATATGTGTCATGTATGTGTTATATATGTCTCATATATGTGTTATATATGTTTCTTAAATGTGTTATATATGTCTCATATATGTGTTATATATGTTATATATGGTTATATATGTCCATATATGTGTTATATATGTGTTATGTATGTTATATATGTCTCATATGTGTTATAAATGTGTTATGAATGTTATGTATGTGTCATATATGTGTCATATATGTGTTATATTTGTGTTATATATGTGTTATATATGTTATATATCTGTTATATATGTGTTAAATCTGTGTAATATATGTTATATATGTGTTATGTATGTCTCCTATATGTGTTATATATTTGTCATATATGTGTTATATATGTCTCATATATGTGTTATTTACGTGTTATATATGTGTCATATATGTGTTATATATGTTATATATGTGTTATATATGTGTTATATATGTCTCATATATGTGTTATATTTGTGTTATATATGTGTTATATATGTTATATATCTGTTATATATGTGTTAAATCTGTGTAATATATGTTATATATGTGTTATGTATGTCTCCTATATGTGTTATATATTTGTCATATATGTGTTATATATGTCTCATATATGTGTTATTTACGTGTTATATATGTGTCATATATGTGTTATATATGTTATATATGTGTTATATATGTCTCATATATGTCTCATATGTGTTAAATATGTTATATATGTGTTATATATGTGTTATATCTGTGTAATATATGTGTTATGTATGTCTGCTATATGTGTCATATATGTGTTATATATGTGTTATGTATGTTATATATGTCTCATATGTGTTATATATGTGTTATGAATGTATGAATGTTATGTATGTGTCATATATGTGTCATATATGTGTCATATGTGTTATAAATGTGTTATATATGTGTTATATATGTGTCATGTATGTGTTATATATGTCTCATATATGTGTTATATATGTGTCTTATATGTGTTATATATGTCTCATATATGTTATATATGTTATATATGTGTTATATATGTCCCATATATGTTTTTTATTTATGTGTTATGTATGTTATATATGTCTCATATGTGTTATATATGTGTTATATATGTCCCATATATGTGTTTTATATATGTGTTATGTATGTTATATATGTCTCATATGTGTTATATATGTGTTATATATGTCTAATATATGTGTTATATATGTTATATATGTGTTATATATGTCCCATATATGTGTTATATATGTGTTATGTATGTTATATATGTCTCATATGTGTTATATATGTGTTATGAATGTTATGTATGTGTCATATATGTGTCATATATGTGTCATATGTGTTATATATGTGTTATATATGTGCTATATATGTGTCATATGTGTTATATATGTGTTATATATGTGTTATATATGTGTCATGTATGTGTTATATATGTCTCATATATGTGTTATATATTTTTCTTAAATGTGTTATATATGTCTCATATATGTGTTATATATGTTATATATGTGTTATATATGTCTCATATGTGTTATAAATGTGTTATGAATGTTATGTATGTGTCATATATGTGTCATATATGTGTCATATGTGTTATATATGTGTTATATATGTGTTATATATGTCTCATATATGTGTTATATTTGTGTTATATATGTGTTATATATGTTATATATCTGTTATATATGTGTTAAATCTGTGTAATATATGTTATATATATGTTATGTATGTCTCCTATATGTGTTATATATTTGTCATATATGTGTTATATATGTCTCATATATGTGTTATTTACGTGTTATATATGTGTCATATATGTGTTATATATGTGTTATATATGTGTTATATATGTCTCATATATGTGTTATATTTGTGTTATATATGTGTTATGAATGTTATGTATGTGTCATATATGTGTCATATATGTGTCATATGTGTTATATATGTGTTATATATGTGTTATATATGTCTCATATATGTGTTATATTTGTGTTAAATATGTGTTATATATGTTATATATCTGTTATATATGTGCTAAATCTGTGTAATATATGTTATATATGTGTTATGTATGTCTCCTATATGTGTTATATATTTGTCATATATGTGTTGTATATGTTATATGTGTTATATATGTCTTATATATGTTATATCTGTCTCATATATGTGTTATATACATGTTATATATGTGTTATATATGTGTTATGTATGTTATGTATGTTTTATGTATGTTATGTATGTCTCATATATGTGTTATATACGTGTTATATATATGTTATATATGTCTCATATATGTGTTATATATGTTATATATGTGTTATATATGTCCCACATATGTGTTATATATGTGTTATGTATGTTATATATGTCTCATATGTGTTATATATGTTGTTTTGAATGTTATGTATGTGTCATATATGTGTCATATATGTGTTATTTACGTTATATATGTGTCATATATGTGTTATATATGTTATATATGTGTTATATATGTCTCATATATGTCTCATATGTGTTAAATATGTTATATATGTGTTATATATGTGTTATATCTGTGTAATATATGTGTTATGTATGTCTGCTATATGTGTCATATATGTTTTATATATGTTATATATGTTTTGTGTTATACATGTGTTATATATGTGTTATATATGTGTCATGTATGTGTTATATATGTCTCATATATGTGTTATATATGTCTTATATGTGTTATATATGTCTCATATATGTTATATATGTTATATATGTGTTATATATGTCCCATATATGTGTTTTATATATGTGTTATGTATGTTATATATGTCTCATATGTGTTATATATGTGTTATATATGTTATATATGTGTTATATATGTCCCATATATGTGTTATATATGTGTTATGTATGTTATATATGTCTCATATGTGTTATATATGTGTTATGAATGTTATGTATGTGTCATATATGTGTCATATATGTGTCATAAGTGTTATATATGTGTTATATATGTGTTATATATGTGTTATATATGTGTCATGTATGTGTTATATATATCTCATATATGTGTTATATATGTGTCTTAAATGTGTTATATATGTGTTATGTATGTTATATATGTCTCATATGTGTTATATATGTGTTATGAATGTTATGTATGTGTCATATATGTGTCATATATGTGTCATATGTGTTATATATGTGTTATATATGTGTTATATATGTCTCATATATGTGTTATATTTGTGTTATATATGTGTTATATATGTTATATATCTGTTATATATGTGTTAAATCTGTGTAATATATGTTATATATGTGTTATGTATGTCTCCTATTTGTATTATATATTTGTCATATATGTGTTATATATGTCTCATATATGTGTTATTTACGTTATATATGTGTCATATATGTGTTATATATGTTATATATGTGTTATATATGTCTCATATATGTCTCATATGTGTTAAATATGTTATATATGTGTTATATATGTGTTATATCTGTGTAATATATGTGTTATGTATGTCTGCTATATGTCTCATATATGTGTTATATACATGTTATATATGTGTTATATATGTGTTATGTATGTTATGTATGTTTTATGTATGTTATGTATGTCTCATATATGTGTTATATACGTGTTATATATGTGTTATATATGTCTCATATATGTGTTATATATGTTATATATGTGTTATATATGTGTTATGTATGTTATATATGTCTCATATGTGTTATATATGTGTTATGAATGTTATGTATGTGTCATATATGTGTCATATATGTGTCATATGTGTTATAAATGTGTTATATATGTGTTATATATGTGTCATGTATGTGTTATATATGTCTCATATATGTGTTATATATGTGTCTTATATGTGTTATATATGTCTCATATATGTTATATGTGTTATGTATGTTATATATGTCTCATATGTGTTATATATGTGTCATATGTGTTATAAATGTGTTATATATGTGTTATATATGTGTCATGTATGTGTTATATATGTCTCATATATGTGTTATATATGTGTCTTATATGTGTTATATATGTCTCATATATGTTATATGTGTTATGTATGTTATATATGTCTCATATGTGTTATATATGTGTCATATGTCTCATATATGTGTTATATATGTTATATATGTGTTATATATGTCCCATATATGTGTTATATATGTGTTATGTATGTTATATATGTCTCATATGTGTTATATATGTGTTATATATGTCTCATATGTGTTATATTTGTGTTATATATGTGTCATGTATGTGTTATATATGTGTTATATATGTGTCATGTATGTGTTATATATGTCTCATATATGTGTTATATATATGTCTTATATGTGTTATATATGTCCCATATATGTTATATATGTTATATATGTGTTATATATGTCCCATATATGTGTTTTATATATGTGTTATGTATGTTATATATGTCTCATATGTGTTATATATGTGTTATATATGTCTAATATATGTGTTATATATGTTATATATGTGTTATATATGTCCCATATATGTGTTATATATGTGTTATATATGTGTCATGTATGTGTTATATATGTCTCATATATGTGTTATATATGTGTCTTATATGTGTTATATATGTCTCATATATGTTATATGTGTTATGTATGTTATATATGTCTCATATATGTGTTATATATGTTTCTTAAATGTGTTATATATGTCTCATATATGTGTTATATATGTTATATATGTGTTATATATGTCCCATATATGTGTTATATATGTGTTATGTATGTTATATATGTCTCATATGTGTTATAAATGTGTTATGAATGTTATGTATGTGTCATATATGTGTCATATATGTGTCATATGTGTTATATATGTGTTATATATGTGTTATATATGTCTCATATATGTGTTATATTTGTGTTATATATGTGTTATATATGTTATATATCTGTTATATATGTGTTAAATCTGTGTAATATATGTTATATATATGTTATGTATGTCTCCTATATGTGTTATATATTTGTCATATATGTGTTATATATGTCTCATATATGTGTTATTTACGTGTTATATATGTGTCATATATGTGTTATATATGTGTTATATATGTGTTATATATGTCTCATATATGTGTTATATTTGTGTTATATATGTGTTATGAATGTTATGTATGTGTCATATATGTGTCATATATGTGTCATATGTGTTATATATGTGTTATATATGTGTTATATATGTCTCATATATGTGTTATATTTGTGTTAAATATGTGTTATATATGTTATATATCTGTTATATATGTGTTAAATCTGTGTAATATATGTTATATATGTGTTATGTATGTCTCCTATATGTGTTATATATTTGTCATATATGTGTTGTATATGTTATATGTGTTATATATGTCTTATATATGTTATATCTGTCTCATATATGTGTTATATACATGTTATATATGTGTTATATATGTGTTATGTATGTTATGTATGTTTTATGTATGTTATGTATGTCTCATATATGTGTTATATACGTGTTATATATATGTTATATATGTCTCATATATGTGTTATATATGTTATATATGTGTTATATATGTCCCACATATGTGTTATATATGTCTTATATATGTTATATCTGTCTCATATATGTGTTATATACATGTTATATATGTGTTATATATGTGTTATGTATGTTATGTATGTTTTATGTATGTTATGTATGTCTCATATATGTGTTATATATGTGTCCTGTATGTGTTATATATGTCTCATATATGTCTTATATATGTGTCTTATATGTGTTATATATGTCTCATATATGTTATATATGTTATATATGTGTTATTTATGTCTCCTATATGTTATGTATGTGTCATATATGTGTCATATATGTGTCATATATGTGTTATTTACGTGTTATATATGTGTCATATATGTGTTATATATGTGTTATATATGTGTTATATATGTCTCATATATGTGTTATATTTGTGTTATATATGTGTTATGAATGTTATGTATGTGTCATATATGTGTCATATATGTGTCATATGTGTTATATATGTGTTATATATGTGTTATATATGTCTCATATATGTGTTATATTTGTGTTAAATATGTGTTATATATGTTATATATCTGTTATATATGTGTTAAATCTGTGTAATATATGTTATATATGTGTCATGTATGTCTCCTATATGTGTTATATATTTGTCTTATATGTGTTATATATGTTATATGTGTTATATATGTCTTATATATGTTATATCTGTCTCATATATGTGTTATATACATGTTATATATGTGTTATATATGTTATATATGTGTTTTATATGTCCCATATATGTGTTATATATGTGTTATGTATGTTATATATGTCTCATTTGTGTTATATATGTGTTATGAATGTTATGTATGTGTCAAATATGTGTCATATATGTGTCATATGTGTTATATATGTGTTATATATGTGTTATATATGTGTTATATATGTGTCATGTTTTTGTTATATATGTCTCATATATGTGTTATATATGTTTCTTAAATGTGTTATATATGTCTCATATATGTGTTAAATATGTTATATATGTGTTATATATGTCCCATATATGTGTTATATATGTGTTATGTATGTTATATATGTCTCATATGTGTTATATATGTGTTATGAATGTTATGTATGTGTCATATATGTGTCATATATGTGTCATATGTGTTATATATGTGTTATATATGTGTTATATATGTGTCATATATGTGTCATATATGTGTCATATGTGTTATATATGTGTTATATATGTGTTATATATGTGTCATGTATGTGTTATATATGTCTCATATATGTGTTATATATGTTTCTTAAATGTGTTATATATGTCTCATATATGTGTTATATATGTTATATATGTGTTATATATGTCCCATATATGTGTTATATATGTGTTATGTATGTTATATATGTCTCATATGTGTTATAAATGTGTTATGAATGTTATGTATGTGTCATATATGTGTCATATATGTGTCATATGTGTTATATATGTGTTATATATGTGTTATATATGTCTCATATATGTGTTATATTTGTGTTATATATGTGTTATATATGTTATATATCTGTTATATATGTGTTAAATCTGTGTAATATATGTTATATATGTGTTATGTATGTCTCCTATATGTGTTATATATTTGTCATATATGTGTTATATATGTCTCATATATGTGTTATTTACGTGTTATATATGTGTCATATATGTGTTATATATGTTATATATGTGTTATATATGTCTCATATATGTCTCATATGTGTTAAATATGTTATATATGTGTTATATATGTGTTATATCTGTGTAATATATGTGTTATGTATGTCTGCTATATGTGTCATATATGTGTTATATATGTGTTATGTATGTTATATATGTCTCATATGTGTTATATATGTGTTATGAATGTTATGTATGTGTCATATATGTGTCATATATGTGTCATATGTGTTATAAATGTGTTATATATGTGTTATATATGTGTCATGTATGTGTTATATATGTCTCATATATGTGTTATATATGTGTCTTATATGTGTTATATATGTCTCATATATGTTATATATGTTATATATGTGTTATATATGTCCCATATATGTGTTATATATGTGTTATGTATGTTATATATGTCTCATATGTGTTATATATGTGTTATATATGTCTCATATGTGTTATATTTGTGTTATATATGTGTCATGTATGTGTTATATATGTGTTATATATGTGTCATGTATGTGTTATATATGTCTCATATATGTGTTATATATATGTCTTATATGTGTTATATATGTCTCATATATGTTATATATGTTATATATGTGTTATATATGTCCCATATATGTGTTTTATATATGTGTTATGTATGTTATATATGTCTCATATGTGTTATATATGTGTTATATATGTCTAATATATGTGTTATATATGTTATATATGTGTTATATATGTCCCATATATGTGTTATATATGTGTTATGTATGTTATATATGTCTCATATGTGTTATATATGTGTTATGAATGTTATGTATGTGTCATATATGTGTCATATATGTGTCATATGTGTTATATATGTGTTATATATGTGCTATATATGTGTCATATGTGTTATATATGTGTTATATATGTGTTATATATGTGTCATGTATGTGTTATATATGTCTCATATATGTGTTATATATGTTTCTTAAATGTGTTATATATGTCTCATATATGTGTTATATATGTTATATATGTGTTATATATGTCTCATATGTGTTATAAATGTGTTATGAATGTTATGTATGTGTCATATATGTGTCATATATGTGTCATATGTGTTATATATGTGTTATATATGTGTTATATATGTCTCATATATGTGTTATATTTGTGTTATATATGTGTTATATATGTTATATATCTGTTATATATGTGTTAAATCTGTGTAATATATGTTATATATATGTTATGTATGTCTCCTATATGTGTTATATATTTGTCATATATGTGTTATATATGTCTCATATATGTGTTATTTACGTGTTATATATGTGTCATATATGTGTTATATATGTGTTATATATGTGTTATATATGTCTCATATATGTGTTATATTTGTGTTATATATGTGTTATGAATGTTATGTATGTGTCATATATGTGTCATATATGTGTCATATGTGTTATATATGTGTTATATATGTGTTATATATGTCTCATATATGTGTTATATTTGTGTTAAATATGTGTTATATATGTTATATATCTGTTATATATGTGTTAAATCTGTGTAATATATGTTATATATGTGTTATGTATGTCTCCTATATGTGTTATATATTTGTCATATATGTGTTGTATATGTTATATGTGTTATATATGTCTTATATATGTTATATCTGTCTCATATATGTGTTATATACATGTTATATATGTGTTATATATGTGTTATGTATGTTATGTATGTTTTATGTATGTTATGTATGTCTCATATATGTGTTATATACGTGTTATATATATGTTATATATGTCTCATATATGTGTTATATATGTTATATATGTGTTATATATGTCCCACATATGTGTTATATATGTCTTATATATGTTATATCTGTCTCATATATGTGTTATATACATGTTATATATGTGTTATATATGTGTTATGTATGTTATGTATGTTTTATGTATGTTATGTATGTCTCATATATGTTATATATGTTATATATGTGTTATTTATGTCTCCTATATGTTATGTATGTGTCATATATGTGTCATATATGTGTCATATATGTGTTATTTACGTGTTATATATGTGTCATATATGTGTTATATATGTGTTATATATGTGTTATATATGTCTCATATATGTGTTATATTTGTGTTATATATGTGTTATGAATGTTATGTATGTGTCATATATGTGTCATATATGTGTCATATGTGTTATATATGTGTTATATATGTGTTATATATGTCTCATATATGTGTTATATTTGTGTTAAATATGTGTTATATATGTTATATATCATTTATATATGTGTTAAATCTGTGTAATATATGTTATATATGTGTCATTTATGTCTCCTATATGTGTTATATATTTGTCTTATATGTGTTATATATGTTATATGTGTTATATATGTCTTATATATGTTATATCTGTCTCATATATGTGTTATATACATGTTATATATGTGTTATATATGTGTTATGTATGTTATGTATGTTTTATGTATGTTATGTATGTCTCATATATGTGTTATATACGTGTTATATATATGTTATATATGTCTCATATATGTGTTATATATGTTATATATGTGTTATATATGTCCCATATATGTGTTATATATGTGTTATGTATGTTATATATGTCTCATATGTGTTATATATGTGTTATGAATGCTATGTATGTGTCATATATGTGTCATATATGTGTCATATGTGTTATATATGTGTTATATATGTGTTATATATGTGTCCTGTATGTGTTATATATGTCTCATATATGTGTTATATATGTGTCTTATATGTGTTATATATGTCTCATATATGTTATATATGTTATATATGTGTTATATGTCCCATATATGTGTTATATATGTGTTATGCATGTTATATATGTCTCATATGTGTTATATATGTGTTGTGAATGTTATATATGTGTCATATATGTGTCATATATGTGTCATATGTGTTATATATGTGTTATATATGTGTTATATATGTGTCATGTATGTGTTATATATGTCTCATATATGTGTTATATATGTGTCTTAAATGTGTTATATATGTCTCATATATGTGTTATATATGTTATATATGTGTTATATATGTCCCATATATGTGTTATATATGTGTTATGTATGTTATATATGTCTCATATGTGTTATATATGTGTTATGAATGTTATGTATGTGTCATATATGTGTCATATATGTGTCATATGTGTTATATATGTGTTATATATGTGTTATATATGTCTCATATATGTGTTATATTTGTGTTATATATGTGTTATATATGTTATATATCTGTTATATATGTGTTAAATCTCTGTAATATATGTTATATATGTGTTATGTATGTCTCCTATATGTGTTATATATTTGTCATATATGTGTTATATATGTCTCATATATGTGTTATTTACGTGTTATATATGTGTCATGTATGTGTTATATATGTTATATATGTGTTATATATGTCTCATATATGTCTCATATGTGTTAAATATGTTATATATGTGTTATGTATGTGTTATATTTGTGTAATATATGTGTTATATATGTGTTATATATGTGTCATATATGTGTTATATATGTTATATTTGTGTTATATATGTCCCATATATGTGTTATATATGTGTTATGTATGTTATATATGTCTCATGTGTGTTATATATGTGTTATGAATGTTATGTATGTGTCATATATGTGTCATATATGTGTCATATGTGTTATATATGTGTTATATATGTGTTATATATGTCTCATATATGTGTTATATTTGTGTTATATATGTGTTATATATGTTATATATCTGTTATATATGTGTTAAATCTGTGTAATATATGTTATATATGTGTTATGTATGTCTCCTATATGTGTTATATATGTGTTATCAATGTTATGTATGTGTCATATATGTGTCATATATGTGTCATATGTGTTATATATGGGTTATATATGTGTTATATATGTGTCATGTATGTGTTATATATGTCTCATATATGTGTTACATATGTCTCATATATGTGTTATATTTGTGTTATATATGTGTTATATATGCTATATATCTGTTATATATGTGTTAAATCTGTGTAATATATGTTATATATGTGTTATATATGTCTCATATGTGTTATATATGTGTTATGAATGTTATGTATATGTCATATATGTGTCATATATGTGTCATATGTGTTATATATGTGTTATATATGTGTTATATATGTCTCATATATGTGTTATATTTGTGTTATATATGTGTTATATATGTTATATATCTGTTATATATGTGTTAAATCTGTGTAATATATGTTATATATGTGTTATGTATGTCTCCTATATGTGTTATATATTTGTCATATATGTGTTATTTATGTCTCATATGTGTTATTTACGTGTTATATATGTGTCATATATGTGTTATATATGTTATATATGTGTTATATATGTCTCATATATGTCTCATATGTGTTAAATATGCTATATATGTGTTATATATGTGTTATATCTGTGTAATATATGTGTTATGTATGTCTGCTATATGTGTCATATATGTTTTATATATGTTATATATCTTTTGTGTTATACATGTGTTATATATGTGTTATATATGTGTTATATATGTTATATATGTGTTATATATGTCCCATATATGTGTTATATATGTGTTATGTATGTTATATATGTCTCATATGTGTTATATATATGTTATATATGTCTCATATATGTGTTATATATGTGTTATATATGTGTTATATATGTCTCATATATGTTATATTTGTGTTATATATGTGTTATATATGTTATATATCTGTTATATATGTGTTAAATCTGTGTAATATATGTTATATATGTGTTATATATGTCTCATATGTGTTATATATGTGTTATGAATGTTATGTATGTGTCATATATGTGTCATATATGTGTCGTATATGTGTCATATGTGTTATATATGTGTTATATATGTGTTATATATGTGTCATGTATGTGTTATATATGTCTCATATATGTGTTATATATGTTATATATGTGTTATATATGTCCCATATATGTGTTATATATGTGTTATGTATGTTATATATGTCTCATATGTGTTATATATGTGTTATGAATGTTATGTATGTGTCATATATGTGTCATATATGTGTCATATGTGTTATATATGTGTTATATATTTGTTATATATGTCTCATATATGTGTTATATTTGTGTTATATATGTGTTATATATGTTATATATCTGTTATATATGTGTTAAATCTGTGTAATATATGTTATATATGTGTTATGTATGTCTCCTATATGTGTTATATATTTGTCATATATGTGTTATTTATGTCTCATATATGTGTTTATACGTGTTATATATGTGTCATATATGTGTTATATATGTTATATATGTGTTATATATGTCTCATATATGTCTCATATGTGTTAAATATGTTATATATGTGTTATATATGTGTTATATCTGTGTAATATATGTGTTATGTATGTCTGCTATATGTGTCATATATGTTTTATATATTTTATATATCTTTTGTGTTATACATGTGTTATATATGTGTTATATATGTCCCATATATGTGTTATATATGTGTTATGTATGTTATATATGTCTCATATGTGTTATATATGTGTTATGAATGTTATGTATGTGTCATATATGTGTCATATATGTGTCATATGTGTTATATATGTGTTATATATGTGTTATATATGTGTCATGTATGTGTTATATATGTCTCATATGTGTTATATATGTGTTATGAATGTTATGTATGTGTCATATATGTGTCATATATGTGTCATATGTGTTATATATGTGTTATATATGTGTTATATATGTGTCATGTATGTGTTATATATGTCTCATATATGTGTTATATATGTGTCTTAAATGTGTTATATATGTGTTATGTATGTTATATATGTCTCATATGTGTTATATATGTGTTATGAATGTTATGTATGTGTCATATATGTGTCATATATGTGTCATATGTGTTATATATGTGTTATATATGTGTTATATATGTCTCATATATGTGTTATATTTGTGTTATATATGTGTTATATATGTTATATATCTGTTATATATGTGTTAAATCTGTGTAATATATGTTATATATGTGTTATGTATGTCTCCTATTTGTGTTATATATTTGTCATATATGTGTTATATATGTCTCATATATGTGTTATTTACGTGTTATATATGTGTCATATATGTGTTATATATGTTATATATGTGTTATATATGTCTCATATGTGTTATATATGTGTTATGAATGTTATGTATATGTCATATATGTGTCATATATGTGTCATATGTGTTATATATGTGTTATATATGTGTTATATATGTCTCATATATGTGTTATATTTGTGTTATATATGTGTTATATATGTTATATATCTGTTATATATGTGTTAAATCTGTGTAATATATGTTATATATGTGTTATGTATGTCTCCTATATGTGTTATATATTTGTCATATATGTGTTATTTATGTCTCATATGTGTTATTTACGTGTTATATATGTGTCATATATGTGTTATATATGTTATATATGTGTTATATATGTCTCATATATGTCTCATATGTGTTAAATATGCTATATATGTGTTATATATGTGTTATATCTGTGTAATATATGTGTTATGTATGTCTGCTATATGTGTCATATATGTTTTATATATGTTATATATCTTTTGTGTTATACATGTGTTATATATGTGTTATATATGTGTTATATATGTTATATATGTGTTATATATGTCCCATATATGTGTTATATATGTGTTATGTATGTTATATATGTCTCATATGTGTTATATATATGTTATATATGTCTCATATATGTGTTATATATGTGTTATATATGTGTTATATATGTCTCATATATGTTATATTTGTGTTATATATGTGTTATATATGTTATATATCTGTTATATATGTGTTAAATCTGTGTAATATATGTTATATATGTGTTATATATGTCTCATATGTGTTATATATGTGTTATGAATGTTATGTATGTGTCATATATGTGTCATATATGTGTCGTATATGTGTCATATGTGTTATATATGTGTTATATATGTGTTATATATGTGTCATGTATGTGTTATATATGTCTCATATATGTGTTATATATGTTATATATGTGTTATATATGTCCCATATATGTGTTATATATGTGTTATGTATGTTATATATGTCTCATATGTGTTATATATGTGTTATGAATGTTATGTATGTGTCATATATGTGTCATATATGTGTCATATGTGTTATATATGTGTTATATATTTGTTATATATGTCTCATATATGTGTTATATTTGTGTTATATATGTGTTATATATGTTATATATCTGTTATATATGTGTTAAATCTGTGTAATATATGTTATATATGTGTTATGTATGTCTCCTATATGTGTTATATATTTGTCATATATGTGTTATTTATGTCTCATATATGTGTTTATACGTGTTATATATGTGTCATATATGTGTTATATATGTTATATATGTGTTATATATGTCTCATATATGTCTCATATGTGTTAAATATGTTATATATGTGTTATATATGTGTTATATCTGTGTAATATATGTGTTATGTATGTCTGCTATATGTGTCATATATGTTTTATATATTTTATATATCTTTTGTGTTATACATGTGTTATATATGTGTTATATATGTCCCATATATGTGTTATATATGTGTTATGTATGTTATATATGTCTCATATGTGTTATATATGTGTTATGAATGTTATGTATGTGTCATATATGTGTCATATATGTGTCATATGTGTTATATATGTGTTATATATGTGTTATATATGTGTCATGTATGTGTTATATATGTCTCATATGTGTTATATATGTGTTATGAATGTTATGTATGTGTCATATATGTGTCATATATGTGTCATATGTGTTATATATGTGTTATATATGTGTTATATATGTGTCATGTATGTGTTATATATGTCTCATATATGTGTTATATATGTGTCTTAAATGTGTTATATATGTGTTATGTATGTTATATATGTCTCATATGTGTTATATATGTGTTATGAATGTTATGTATGTGTCATATATGTGTCATATATGTGTCATATGTGTTATATATGTGTTATATATGTGTTATATATGTCTCATATATGTGTTATATTTGTGTTATATATGTGTTATATATGTTATATATCTGTTATATATGTGTTAAATCTGTGTAATATATGTTATATATGTGTTATGTATGTCTCCTATTTGTGTTATATATTTGTCATATATGTGTTATATATGTCTCATATATGTGTTATTTACGTGTTATATATGTGTCATATATGTGTTATATATGTTATATATGTGTTATATATGTGTCATATATGTCTCATATGTGTTAAATATGTTATATATGTGTTATATATGTGTTATATCTGTGTAATATATGTGTTATGTATGTCTGCTATATGTGTCATATATGTTTTATATATGTTATATATGTTTTGTGTTATACATGTGTTATATATGTGTTATATATGTGTTATATATGTTATTTCTGTCTCATATATGTGTTATATACATGTTATATATGTGTTATATATGTGTTATGTATGTTATGTATGTTTTATGTATGTTATGTATGTCCTCATATATGTGTTATATACGTGTTATATATGTGTTATATATGTCTCATATATGTGTTATATATGTTATATATGTGTTATATATGTGTTATGTATGTTATATATGTCTCATATGTGTTATATATGTGTTATGAATGTTATGTATGTGTCATTATATGTGTCATATTGTGTCATATGTGTTATATATGTGTTATATATGTGTTATATATGTGTCATGTATGTGTTATATATGTGTCTTATATGTGTTATATATGTCTCATATATGTTATATATGTTATATATGTGTTATATATGTCCCATATATGTGTTTTATATATGTGTTATGTATGTTATATATGTCTCATATGTGTTATATATGTGTCATATGTCTCATATATGTGTTATATATGTTATATATGTGTTATATATGTCCCATATATGTGTTATATATGTGTTATGTATGTTATATATGTCTCATATGTGTTATATATGTGTTATGAATGTTATGTATGTGTCATATATGTGTCATATATGTGTCATATGTGTTATATATGTGTTATATATGTGTTATATATGTGTCATGTATGTGTTATATATGTCTCATATATGTGTTATATATGTTTCTTAAATGTGTTATATATGTCTCATATATGTGTTATATATGTTATATATGTGTTATATATGTCCCATATATGTGTTATATATGTGTTATGTATGTTATATATGTCTCATATGTGTTATATATGTTTTATATATGTCTCATATGTGTTATATTTGTGTTATATATGTGTCATGTATGTGTTATATATGTGTTATATATGTGTCATGTATGTGTTATATATGTCTCATATATGTGTTATATATATGTCTTATATGTGTTATATATGTCTCATATATGTTATATATGTTATATATGTGTTATATATGTCCCATATATGTGTTTTATATATGTGTTATGTATGTTATATATGTCTCATATGTGTTATATATGTGTTATATATGTCTAATATATGTGTTATATATGTTATATATGTGTTATATATGTCCCATATATGTGTTATATATGTGTTATGTATGTTATATATGTCTCATATGTGTTATATATGTGTTATGAATGTTATGTATGTGTCATATATGTGTCATATATGTGTCATATGTGTTATATATGTGTTATATATGTGTTATATATGTGTTATATATGTGTCATGTATGTGTTATATATGTCTCATATATGTGTTATATATGTGTCTTAAATGTGTTATATATGTGTTATGTATGTTATATATGTCTCATATGTGTTATATATGTGTTATGAATGTTATGTATGTGTCATATATGTGTCATATATGTGTCATATGTGTTATATATGTGTTATATATGTGTTATATATGTCTCATATATGTCTCATATGTGTTAAATATGTTATATATGTGTTATATATGTGTTATATCTGTGTAATATATGTGTTATGTATGTCTGCTATATGTGTCATATATGTTTTATATATGTTATATATGTTTTGTGTTATACATGTGTTATATATGTGTTATATATGTGTTATATATGTTATTTCTGTCTCATATATGTGTTATATACATGTTATATATGTGTTATATATGTGTTATGTATGTTATGTATGTTTTATGTATGTTATGTATGTCTCATATATGTGTTATATACGTGTTATATATGTGTTATATATGTCTCATATATGTGTTATATATGTTATATATGTGTTATATATGTGTTATGTATGTTATATATGTCTCATATGTGTTATATATGTGTTATGAATGTTATGTATGTGTCATATATGTGTCATATATGTGTCATATGTGTTATATATGTGTTATATATGTGTTATATATGTGTCATGTATGTGTTATATATGTCTCATATATGTGTTATATATGTGTCTTATATGTGTTATATATGTCTCATATATGTTATATATGTGTTATATATGTCCCATATATGTGTTTTATATATGTGTTATGTATGTTATATATGTCTCATATGTGTTATATATGTGTCATATGTCTCATATATGTGTTATATATGTTATATATGTGTTATATATGTCCCATATATGTGTTATATATGTGTTATGTATGTTATATATGTCTCATATGTGTTATATATGTGTTATATATGTCTCATATGAGTTATATTTGTGTTATATATGTGTCATGTATGTGTTATATATGTGTTATATATGTGTCATGTATGTGTTATATATGTCTCATATATGTGTTATATATATGTCTTATATGTGTTATATATGTCTCATATATGTTATATATGTTATATATGTGTTATATATGTCCCATATATGTGTTTTATATATGTGTTATGTATGTTATATATGTCTCATATGTGTTATATATGTGTTATATATGTCTAATATATGTGTTATATATGTTATATATGTGTTATATATGTCCCATATATGTGTTATATATGTGTTATGTATGTTATATATGTCTCATATGTGTTATATATGTGTTATGAATGTTATGTATGTGTCATATATGTGTCATATATGTGTCATATGTGTTATATATGTGTTATATATGTGCTATATATGTGTCATGTATGTGTTATATATGTCTCATATATGTGTTATATATGTTTCTTAAATGTGTTATATATGTCTCATATATGTGTTATATATGTTATATATGTGTTATATATGTCCCATATATGTGTTATATATGTGTTATGTATGTTATATATGTCTCATATGTGTTATAAATGTGTTATGAATGTTATGTATGTGTCATATATGTGTCATATATGTGTCATATGTGTTATATATGTGTTATATATGTGTTATATATGTCTCATATATGTGTTATATTTGTGTTATATATGTGTTATATATGTTATATATCTGTTATATATGTGTTAAATCTGTGTAATATATGTTATATATATGTTATGTATGTCTCCTATATGTGTTATATATTTGTCATATATGTGTTATATATGTCTCATATATGTGTTATTTACGTGTTATATATGTGTCATATATGTGTTATATATGTGTTATATATGTGTTATATATGTCTCATATATGTGTTATATTTGTGTTATATATGTGTTATGAATGTTATGTATGTGTCATATATGTGTCATATATGTGTCATATGTGTTATATATGTGTTATATATGTGTTATATATGTCTCATATATGTGTTATATTTGTGTTAAATATGTGTTATATATGTTATATATCTGTTATATATGTGTTAAATCTGTGTAATATATGTTATATATGTGTTATGTATATAATGTATGTTTTATGTATGTTATGTATGTCTCATATATGTGTTATATATGTTATATATGTGTTATGTATGTCCCACATATGTGTTATATATGTGTTATGTATGTTATATATGTCTCATATGTGTTATATATGTGTTATGAATGTTATGTATGTGTCATATATGTGTCATATATGTGTCATATGTGTTATATATGTGTTATATATGTGTTATATATGTGTCCTGTATGTGTTATATATGTCTCATATATGTGTTAAATATGTGTCTTATATGTGTTATATATGTCTCATATATGTTATATATGTTATATATGTTATATATGTGTTATATATGTCTCCTATATGTTATGTATGTGTCATATATGTGTCATATATGTGTCATATATGTGTTATTTACGTGTTATATATGTGTCATATATGTGTTATATATGTGTTATATATGTGTTATATATGTCTCATATATGTGTTATATTTGTGTTATATATGTGTTATGAATGTTATGTATGTGTCATATATGTGTCATATATGTGTCATATGTGTTATATATGTGTTATATATGTGTTATATATGTCTCATATATGTGTTATATTTGTGTTAAATATGTGTTATATATGTTATATATCTGTTATATATGTGTTAAATCTGTGTAATATATGTTATATATGTGTTATGTATGTCTCCTATATGTGTTATATACGTGTTATATATGTGTCATATATGTGTTATATATGTTATATGTGTTATATATGTCTTATATATGTTATATCTGTCTCATATATGTGTTATATACATGTTATATATGTGTTATATATGTGTTATGTATGTTATGTATGTTTTATGTATGTTATGTATGTCTCATATATGTGTTATATACGTGTTATATATATGTTATATATGTCTCATATATGTGTTATATATGTTATATATGTGTTATATATGTCCCATATATGTGTTATATATGTGTTATGTATGTTATATATGTCTCATATGTGTTATATATGTGTTATGAATGCTATGTATGTGTCATATATGTGTTATATATGTGTTATATATGTGTTATATATGTGTCCTGTATGTGTTATATATGTCTCATATATGTGTTATATATGTGTCTTATATGTGTTATATATGTCTCATATATGTTATATATGTTATATATGTCCCATATATGTGTTATATATGTGTTATGTATGTGTTATGCATGTTATATATGTCTCATATGTGTTATATATGTGTTATGAATGTTATGTATGTGTCATATATGTGTCATATATGTGTCATATGTGTTATATATGTGTTATATATGTGTTATATATGTGTCATGTATGTGTTATATATGTCTCATATATGTGTTATATATGTGTCTTAAATGTGTTATATATGTCTCATATATGTGTTATATATGTTATATATGTGTTATATATGTCCCATATATGTGTTATATATGTGTTATGTATGTTATATATGTCTCATATGTGTTATATATGTGTTATGAATGTTATGTATGTGTCATATATGTGTCATATATGTGTCATATGTGTTATATATGTGTTATATATGTGTTATATATGTCTCATATATGTGTTATATTTGTGTTATATATGTGTTATATATGTTATATATCTGTTATATATGTGTTAAATCTCTGTAATATATGTTATATATGTGTTATGTATGTCTCCTATATGTGTTATATATTTGTCATATATGTGTTATATATGTCTCATATATGTGTTATTTACGTGTTATATATGTGTCATGTATGTGTTATATATGTTATATATGTGTTATATATGTCTCATATATGTCTCATATGTGTTAAATATGTTATATATGTGTTATATATGTGTTATATCTGTGTAATATATGTGTTATATATGTGTTATATATGTGTCATGTATGTGTTATATATGTCTCATATATGTGTTATATATGTTATATTTGTGTTATATATGTCCCATATATGTGTTATATTTGTGTTATGTATGTTATATATGTCTCATATGTGTTATATATGTGTCATATGTCTCATATATGTGTTATATATGTTATATATGTGTTATATATGTCCCATATATGTGTTATATATGTGTTATGTATGTTATATATGTCTCATATGTGTTATATATGTGTTATATATGTCTCATATGAGTTATATTTGTGTTATATATGTGTCATGTATGTGTTATATATGTGTTATATATGTGTCATGTATGTGTTATATATGTCTCATATATGTGTTATATATATGTCTTATATGTGTTATATATGTCTCATATATGTTATATATGTTATATATGTGTTATATATGTCCCATATATGTGTTTTATATATGTGTTATGTATGTTATATATGTCTCATATGTGTTATATATGTGTTATATATGTCTAATATATGTGTTATATATGTTATATATGTGTTATATATGTCCCATATATGTGTTATATATGTGTTATGTATGTTATATATGTCTCATATGTGTTATATATGTGTTATGAATGTTATGTATGTGTCATATATGTGTCATATATGTGTCATATGTGTTATATATGTGTTATATATGTGCTATATATGTGTCATGTATGTGTTATATATGTCTCATATATGTGTTATATATGTTTCTTAAATGTGTTATATATGTCTCATATATGTGTTATATATGTTATATATGTGTTATATATGTCCCATATATGTGTTATATATGTGTTATGTATGTTATATATGTCTCATATGTGTTATAAATGTGTTATGAATGTTATGTATGTGTCATATATGTGTCATATATGTGTCATATGTGTTATATATGTGTTATATATGTGTTATATATGTCTCATATATGTGTTATATTTGTGTTATATATGTGTTATATATGTTATATATCTGTTATATATGTGTTAAATCTGTGTAATATATGTTATATATATGTTATGTATGTCTCCTATATGTGTTATATATTTGTCATATATGTGTTATATATGTCTCATATATGTGTTATTTACGTGTTATATATGTGTCATATATGTGTTATATATGTGTTATATATGTGTTATATATGTCTCATATATGTGTTATATTTGTGTTATATATGTGTTATGAATGTTATGTATGTGTCATATATGTGTCATATATGTGTCATATGTGTTATATATGTGTTATATATGTGTTATATATGTGTCATGTATGTGTTATATATGTCTCATATGTGTTATATATGTGTTATGAATGTTATGTATGTGTCATATATGTGTCATATATGTGTCATATGTGTTATATATGTGTTATATATGTGTTATATATGTGTCATGTATGTGTTATATATGTCTCATATATGTGTTATATATGTGTCTTAAATGTGTTATATATGTGTTATGTATGTTATATATGTCTCATATGTGTTATATATGTGTTATGAATGTTATGTATGTGTCATATATGTGTCATATATGTGTCATATGTGTTATATATGTGTTATATATGTGTTATATATGTCTCATATATGTGTTATATTTGTGTTATATATGTGTTATATATGTTATATATCTGTTATATATGTGTTAAATCTGTGTAATATATGTTATATATGTGTTATGTATGTCTCCTATTTGTGTTATATATTTGTCATATATGTGTTATATATGTCTCATATATGTGTTATTTACGTGTTATATATGTGTCATATATGTGTTATATATGTTATATATGTGTTATATATGTGTCATATATGTCTCATATGTGTTAAATATGTTATATATGTGTTATATATGTGTTATATCTGTGTAATATATGTGTTATGTATGTCTGCTATATGTGTCATATATGTTTTATATATGTTATATATGTTTTGTGTTATACATGTGTTATATATGTGTTATATATGTGTTATATATGTTATTTCTGTCTCATATATGTGTTATATACATGTTATATATGTGTTATATATGTGTTATGTATGTTATGTATGTTTTATGTATGTTATGTATGTCTCATATATGTGTTATATACGTGTTATATATGTGTTATATATGTCTCATATATGTGTTATATATGTTATATATGTGTTATATATGTGTTATGTATGTTATATATGTCTCATATGTGTTATATATGTGTTATGAATGTTATGTATGTGTCATATATGTGTTATATTTGTGTTATATATGTGTTATATATGTTATATATCTGTTATATATGTGTTAAATCTGTGTAATATATGTTATATATATGTTATGTATGTCTCCTATATGTGTTATATATTTGTCATATATGTGTTATATATGTCTCATATATGTGTTATTTACGTGTTATATATGTGTCATATATGTGTTATATATGTGTTATATATGTGTTATATATGTCTCATATATGTGTTATATTTGTGTTATATATGTGTTATGAATGTTATGTATGTGTCATATATGTGTCATATATGTGTCATATGTGTTATATATGTGTTATATATGTGTTATATATGTCTCATATATGTGTTATATTTGTGTTAAATATGTGTTATATATGTTATATATCTGTTATATATGTGTTAAATCTGTGTAATATATGTTATATATGTGTTATGTATATAATGTATGTTTTATGTATGTTATGTATGTCTCATATATGTGTTATATATGTTATATATGTGTTATGTATGTCCCACATATGTGTTATATATGTGTTATGTATGTTATATATGTCTCATATGTGTTATATATGTGTTATGAATGTTATGTATGTGTCATATATGTGTCATATATGTGTCATATGTGTTATATATGTGTTATATATGTGTTATATATGTGTCCTGTATGTGTTATATATGTCTCATATATGTGTTAAATATGTGTCTTATATGTGTTATATATGTCTCATATATGTTATATATGTTATATATGTTATATATGTGTTATATATGTCTCCTATATGTTATGTATGTGTCATATATGTGTCATATATGTGTCATATATGTGTTATTTACGTGTTATATATGTGTCATATATGTGTTATATATGTGTTATATATGTGTTATATATGTCTCATATATGTGTTATATTTGTGTTATATATGTGTTATGAATGTTATGTATGTGTCATATATGTGTCATATATGTGTCATATGTGTTATATATGTGTTATATATGTGTTATATATGTCTCATATATGTGTTATATTTGTGTTAAATATGTGTTATATATGTTATATATCTGTTATATATGTGTTAAATCTGTGTAATATATGTTATATATGTGTTATGTATGTCTCCTATATGTGTTATATACGTGTTATATATGTGTCATATATGTGTTATATATGTTATATGTGTTATATATGTCTTATATATGTTATATCTGTCTCATATATGTGTTATATACATGTTATATATGTGTTATATATGTGTTATGTATGTTATGTATGTTTTATGTATGTTATGTATGTCTCATATATGTGTTATATACGTGTTATATATATGTTATATATGTCTCATATATGTGTTATATATGTTATATATGTGTTATATATGTCCCATATATGTGTTATATATGTGTTATGTATGTTATATATGTCTCATATGTGTTATATATGTGTTATGAATGCTATGTATGTGTCATATATGTGTTATATATGTGTTATATATGTGTTATATATGTGTCCTGTATGTGTTATATATGTCTCATATATGTGTTATATATGTGTCTTATATGTGTTATATATGTCTCATATATGTTATATATGTTATATATGTCCCATATATGTGTTATATATGTGTTATGTATGTGTTATGCATGTTATATATGTCTCATATGTGTTATATATGTGTTATGAATGTTATGTATGTGTCATATATGTGTCATATATGTGTCATATGTGTTATATATGTGTTATATATGTGTTATATATGTGTCATGTATGTGTTATATATGTCTCATATATGTGTTATATATGTGTCTTAAATGTGTTATATATGTCTCATATATGTGTTATATATGTTATATATGTGTTATATATGTTCCCATATATGTGTTATATATGTGTTATGTATGTTATATATGTCTCATATGTGTTATATATGTGTTATGAATGTTATGTATGTGTCATATATGTGTCATATATGTGTCATATGTGTTATATATGTGTTATATATGTGTTATATATGTCTCATATATGTGTTATATTTGTGTTATATATGTGTTATATATGTTATATATCTGTTATATATGTGTTAAATCTCTGTAATATATGTTATATATGTGTTATGTATGTCTCCTATATGTGTTATATATTTGTCATATATGTGTTATATATGTCTCATATATGTGTTATTTACGTGTTATATATGTGTCATGTATGTGTTATATATGTTATATATGTGTTATATATGTCTCATATATGTCTCATATGTGTTAAATATGTTATATATGTGTTATATATGTGTTATATCTGTGTAATATATGTGTTATATATGTGTTATATATGTGTCATGTATGTGTTATATATGTCTCATATATGTGTTATATATGTTATATTTGTGTTATATATGTCCCATATATGTGTTATATTTGTGTTATGTATGTTATATATGTCTCATGTGTGTTATATATGTGTTATGAATGTTATGTATGTGTCATATATGTGTCATATATGTGTCATATGTGTTATATATGTGTTATATATGTGTTATATATGTCTCATATATGTGTTATATTTGTGTTATATATGTGTTATATATGTTATATATCTGTTATATATGTGTTAAATCTGTGTAATATATGTTATATATGTGTTATGTATGTCTCCTATATGTGTTATATATGTGTTATGAATGTTATGTATGTGTCATATATGTGTCATATATGTGTCATATGTGTTATATATGGGTTATATATGTGTTATATATGTGTCATGTATGTGTTATATATGTCTCATATATGTGTTATATATGTGTTATATATGTGTTATATATGTCTCATATATGTGTTATATTTGTGTTATATATGTGTTATATATGCTATATATCTGTTATATATGTGTTAAATCTGTGTAATATATGTTATATATGTGTTATATATGTCTCATATGTGTTATATATGTGTTATGAATGTTATGTATGTGTCATATATGTGTCATATATGTGTCATATGTGTTATATATGTGTTATATATGTGTTATATATGTGTCATGTATGTGTTATATATGTCTCATATATGTGTTATATATGTTATATATGTGTTATATATGTCCCATATATGTGTTATATATGTGTTATGTATGTTATATATGTCTCATATGTGTTATATATGTGTTATGAATGTTATGTATATGTCATATATGTGTCATATATGTGTCATGTGTTATATATGTGTTATATATGTGTTATATATGTCTCATATATGTGTTATATTTGTGTTATATATGTGTTATATATGTTATATATCTGTTATATATGTGTTAAATCTGTGTAATATATGTTATATATGTGTTATGTATGTCTCCTATATGTGTTATATATTTGTCATATATGTGTTATTTATGTCTCATATATGTGTTATTTACGTGTTATATATGTGTCTCATATGTGTTATATATGTGTCATATGTCTCATATATGTGTTATATATGTTATATATGTGTTATATATGTCCCATATATGTGTTATATATGTGTTATGTATGTTATATATGTCTCATATGTGTTATATATGTGTTATGAATGTTATGTATGTGTCATATATGTGTCATATATGTGTCATATGTGTTATATATGTGTTATATATGTGTTATATATGTCTCATATATGTGTTATATTTGTGTTATATATGTGTTATATATGTTATATATCTGTTATATATGTGTTAAATCTGTGTAATATATGTTATATATGTGTTATGTATGTCTCCTATTTGTGTTATATATTTGTCATATATGTGTTATATATGTCTCATATATGTGTTATTTACGTGTTATATATGTGTCATATATGTGTTATATATGTTATATATGTGTTATATATGTCTCATATATGTCTCATATGTGTTAAATATGTTATATATGTGTTATATATGTGTTATATCTGTGTAATATATGTGTTATGTATGTCTGCTATATGTGTCATATATGTTTTATATATGTTATATATGTTTTGTGTTATACATGTGTTATATATGTGTTATATATGTGTTATATATGTTATTTCTGTCTCATATATGTGTTATATACATGTTATATATGTGTTATATATGTGTTATGTATGTTATGTATGTTTTATGTATGTTATGTATGTCTCATATATGTGGTATATACGTGTTATATATGTGTTATATATGTCTCATATATGTGTTATATATGTTATATATGTGTTATATATGTGTTATGTATGTTATATATGTCTCATATGTGTTATATATGTGTTATGAATGTTATGTATGTGTCATATATGTGTCATATATGTGTCATATGTGTTATATATGTGTTATATATGTGTTATATATGTGTCATGTATGTGTTATATATGTGTCTTATATGTGTTATATATGTCTCATATATGTTATATATGTTATATATGTGTTATATATGTCCCATGTATGTGTTTTATATATGTGTTATGTATGTTATATATGTCTCATATGTGTTATATATGTGTCATATGTCTCATATATGTGTTATATATGTTATATATGTGTTATATATGTCCCATATATGTGTTATATATGTGTTATGTATGTTATATATGTCTCATATGTGTTTTATATGTGTTATGAATGTTATGTATGTGTCATATATGTGTCATATATGTGTCATATGTGTTATATATGTGTTATATATGTGTTATATATGTGTCATGTATGTGTTATATATGTCTCATATATGTGTTATATATGTTTCTTAAATGTGTTATATATGTCTCATATATGTGTTATATATGTTATATATGTGTTATATATGTCCCATATATGTGTTATATATGTGTTATGTATGTTATATATGTCTCATATGTGTTATATATGTTTTATATATGTCTCATATGTGTTATATTTGTGTTATATATGTGTCATGTATGTGTTATATATGTGTTATATATGTGTCATGTATGTGTTATATATGTCTCATATATGTGTTATATATATGTCTTATATGTGTTATATATGTCTCATATATGTTATATATGTTATATATGTGTTATATATGTCCCATATATGTGTTTTATATATGTGTTATGTATGTTATATATGTCTCATATGTGTTATATATGTGTTATATATGTCTAATATATGTGTTATATATGTTATATATGTGTTATATATGTCCCATATATGTGTTATATATGTGTTATGTATGTTATATATGTCTCATATGTGTTATATATGTGTTATGAATGTTATGTATGTGTCATATATGTGTCATATATGTGTCATATGTGTTATATATGTGTTATATATGTGTTATATATGTGTTATATATATGTCATGTATGTGTTATATATGTCTCATATATGTGTTATATATGTGTCTTAAATGTGTTATATATGTGTTATGTATGTTATATATGTCTCATATGTGTTATATATGTGTTATGAATGTTATGTATGTGTCATATATGTGTCATATATGTGTCATATGTGTTATATATGTGTTATATATGTGTTATATATGTCTCATATATGTCTCATATGTGTTAAATATGTTATATATGTGTTATATATGTGTTATATCTGTGTAATATATGTGTTATGTATGTCTGCTATATGTGTCATATATGTTTTATATATGTTATATATGTTTTGTGTTATACATGTGTTATATATGTGTTATATATGTGTTATATATGTTATTTCTGTCTCATATATGTGTTATATACATGTTATATATGTGTTATATATGTGTTATGTATGTTATGTATGTTTTATGTATGTTATGTATGTCTCATATATGTGTTATATACGTGTTATATATGTGTTATATATGTCTCATATATGTGTTATATATGTTATATATGTGTTATATATGTGTTATGTATGTTATATATGTCTCATATGTGTTATATATGTGTTATGAATGTTATGTATGTGTCATATATGTGTCATATATGTGTCATATGTGTTATATATGTGTTATATATGTGTTATATATGTGTCATGTATGTGTTATATATGTCTCATATATGTGTTATATATGTGTCTTATATGTGTTATATATGTCTCATATATGTTATATATGTTATATATGTGTTATATATGTCCCATATATGTGTTTTATATATGTGTTATGTATGTTATATATGTCTCATATGTGTTATATATGTGTCATATGTCTCATATATGTGTTATATATGTTATATATGTGTTATATATGTCCCATATATGTGTTATATATGTGTTATGTATGTTATATATGTCTCATATGTGTTATATATGTGTTATATATGTCTCATATGAGTTATATTTGTGTTATATATGTGTCATGTATGTGTTATATATGTGTTATATATGTGTCATGTATGTGTTATATATGTCTCATATATGTGTTATATATATGTCTTATATGTGTTATATATGTCTCATATATGTTATATATGTTATATATGTGTTATATATGTCCCATATATGTGTTTTATATATGTGTTATGTATGTTATATATGTCTCATATGTGTTATATATGTGTTATATATGTCTAATATATGTGTTATATATGTTATATATGTGTTATATATGTCCCATATATGTGTTATATATGTGTTATGTATGTTATATATGTCTCATATGTGTTATATATGTGTTATGAATGTTATGTATGTGTCATATATGTGTCATATATGTGTCATATGTGTTATATATGTGTTATATATGTGCTATATATGTGTCATGTATGTGTTATATATGTCTCATATGTGTGTTATATATGTTTCTTAAATGTGTTATATATGTCTCATATATGTGTTATATATGTTATATATGTGTTATATATGTCCCATATATGTGTTATATATGTGTTATGTATGTTATATATGTCTCATATGTGTTATAAATGTGTTATGAATGTTATGTATGTGTCATATATGTGTCATATATGTGTCATATGTGTTATATATGTGTTATATATGTGTTATATATGTCTCATATATGTGTTATATTTGTGTTATATATGTGTTATATATGTTATATATCTGTTATATATGTGTTAAATCTGTGTAATATATGTTATATATATGTTATGTATGTCTCCTATATGTGTTATATATTTGTCATATATGTGTTATATATGTCTCATATATGTGTTATTTACGTGTTATATATGTGTCATATATGTGTTATATATGTGTTATATATGTGTTATATATGTCTCATATATGTGTTATATTTGTGTTATATATGTGTTATGAATGTTATGTATGTGTCATATATGTGTCATATATGTGTCATATGTGTTATATATGTGTTATATATGTGTTATATATGTCTCATATATGTGTTATATTTGTGTTAAATATGTGTTATATATGTTATATATCTGTTATATATGTGTTAAATCTGTGTAATATATGTTATATATGTGTTATGTATGTCTCCTATATGTGTTATATATTTGTCATATATGTGTTGTATATGTTATATGTGTTATATATGTCTTATATATGTTATATCTGTCTCATATATGTGTTATATACATGTTATATATGTGTTATATATGTGTTATGTATGTTATGTATGTTTTATGTATGTTATGTATGTCTCATATATGTGTTATATACGTGTTATATATATGTTATATATGTCTCATATATGTGTTATATATGTTATATATGTGTTATGTATGTCCCACATATGTGTTATATATGTGTTATGTATGTTATATATGTCTCATGTGTGTTATATATGTGTTATGAATGTTATGTATGTGTCATATATGTGTCATATATGTGTCATATGTGTTATATATGTGTTATATATGTGTTATATATGTCTCATATATGTGTTATATTTGTGTTATATATGTGTTATATATGTTATATATCTGTTATATATGTGTTAAATCTGTGTAATATATGTTATATATGTGTTATGTATGTCTCCTATATGTGTTATATATGTGTTATGAATGTTATGTATGTGTCATATATGTGTCATATATGTGTCATATGTGTTATATATGGGTTATATATGTGTTATATATGTGTCATGTATGTGTTATATATGTCTCATATATGTGTTATATATGTGTTTTATATGTGTTATATATGTCTCATATATGTGTTATATTTGTGTTATATATGTGTTATATATGCTATATATCTGTTATATATGTGTTAAATCTGTGTAATATATGTTATATATGTGTTATATATGTCTCATATGTGTTATATATGTGTTATGAATGTTATGTATGTGTCATATATGTGTCATATATGTGTCATATGTGTTATATATGTGTTATATATGTGTTATATATGTGTCATGTATGTGTTATATATGTCTCATATATGTGTTATATATGTTATATATGTGTTATATATGTCCCATATATGTGTTATATATGTGTTATGTATGTTATATATGTCTCATATGTGTTATATATGTGTTATGAATGTTATGTATATGTCATATATGTGTCATATATGTGTCATATGTGTTATATATGTGTTATATATGTGTTATATATGTCTCATATATGTGTTATATTTGTGTTATATATGTGTTATATATGTTATATATCTGTTATATATGTGTTAAATCTGTGTAATATATGTTATATATGTGTTATGTATGTCTCCTATATGTGTTATATATTTGTCATATATGTGTTATTTATGTCTCATATATGTGTTATTTACGTGTTATATATGTGTCTCATATGTGTTATATATGTGTCATATGTCTCATATATGTGTTATATATGTTATATATGTGTTATATATGTCCCATATATGTGTTATATATGTGTTATGTATGTTATATATGTCTCATATGTGTTATATATGTGTTATGAATGTTATGTATGTGTCATATATGTGTCATATATGTGTCATATGTGTTATATATGTGTTATATATGTGTTATATATGTCTCATATATGTGTTATATTTGTGTTATATATGTGTTATATATGTTATATATCTGTTATATATGTGTTAAATCTGTGTGATATATGTTATATATTTGTTATGTATGTCTCCTATTTGTGTTATATATTTGTCATATATGTGTTATATATGTCTCATATATGTGTTATTTACGTGTTATATATGTGTCATATATGTGTTATATATGTTATATATGTGTTATATATGTCTCATATATGTCTCATATGTGTTAAATATGTTATATATGTGTTATATATGTGTTATATCTGTGTAATATATGTGTTATGTATGTCTGCTATATGTGTCATATATGTTTTATATATGTTATATATGTTTTGTGTTATACATGTGTTATATATGTGTTATATATGTGTTATATATGTTATTTCTGTCTCATATATGTGTTATATACATGTTATATATGTGTTATATATGTGTTATGTATGTTATGTATGTTTTATGTATGTTATGTATGTCTCATATATGTGTTATATACGTGTTATATATGTGTTATATATGTCTCATATATGTGTTATATATGTTATATATGTGTTATATATGTGTTATGTATGTTATATATGTCTCATATGTGTTATATATGTGTTATGAATGTTATGTATGTGTCATATATGTGTCATATATGTGTCATATGTGTTATATATGTGTTATATATGTGTTATATATGTGTCATGTATGTGTTATATATGTGTCTTATATGTGTTATATATGTCTCATATATGTTATATATGTTATATATGTGTTATATATGTCCCATGTATGTGTTTTATATATGTGTTATGTATGTTATATATGTCTCATATGTGTTATATATGTGTCATATGTCTCATATATGTGTTATATATGTTATATATGTGTTATATATGTCCCATATATGTGTTATATATGTGTTATGTATGTTATATATGTCTCATATGTGTTATATATGTGTTATGAATGTTATGTATGTGTCATATATGTGTCATATATGTGTCATATGTGTTATATATGTGTTATATATGTGTTATATATGTGTCATGTATGTGTTATATATGTCTCATATATGTGTTATATATGTTTCTTAAATGTGTTATATATGTCTCATATATGTGTTATATATGTTATATATGTGTTATATATGTCCCATATATGTGTTATAAATGTGTTATGTATGTTATATATGTCTCATATGTGTTATATATGTTTTATATATGTCTCATATGTGTTATATTTGTGTTATATATGTGTCATGTATGTGTTATATATGTGTTATATATGTGTCATGTATGTGTTATATATGTCTCATATATGTGTTATATATATGTCTTATATGTGTTATATATGTCTCATATATGTTATATATGTTATATATGTGTTATATATGTCCCATATATGTGTTTTATATATGTGTTATGTATGTTATATATGTCTCATATGTGTTATATATGTGTTATATATGTCTAATATATGTGTTATATATGTTATATATGTGTTATATATGTCCCATATATGTGTTATATATGTGTTATGTATGTTATATATGTCTCATATGTGTTATATATGTGTTATGAATGTTATGTATGTGTCATATATGTGTCATATATGTGTCATATGTGTTATATATGTGTTATATATATGTTATATATGTGTTATATATGTGTCATGTATGTGTTATATATGTCTCATATATGTGTTATATATGTGTCTTAAATGTGTTATATATGTGTTATGTATGTTATATATGTCTCATATGTGTTATATATGTGTTATGAATGTTATGTATGTGTCATATATGTGTCATATATGTGTCATATGTGTTATATATGTGTTATATATGTGTTATATATGTGTTATATCTGTGTAATATATGTGTTATGTATGTCTGCTATATGTGTCATATATGTTTTATATATGTTATATATGTTTTGTGTTATACATGTGTTATATATGTGTTATATATGTGTTATACATGTTATTTCTGTCTCATATATGTGTTATATACATGTTATATATGTGTTATATATGTGTTATGTATGTTATGTATGTTTTATGTATGTTATGTATGTCTCATATATGTGTTATATACGTGTTATATATGTGTTATATATGTCTAATATATGTGTTATATATGTTATATATGTGTTATATATGTCCCATATATGTGTTATATATGTGTTATGTATGTTATATATGTCTCATATGTGTTATATATGTGTTATGAATGTTATGTATGTGTCATATATGTGTCATATATGTGTCATATGTGTTATATATGTGTTATATATGTGTTATATATGTGTTATATATGTGTCATGTATGTGTTATATATGTCTCATATATGTGTTATATATGTGTCTTAAATGTGTTATATATGTTATTTCTGTCTCATATATGTGTTATATACATGTTATATATGTGTTATATATGTGTTATGTATGTTATGTATGTTTTATGTATGTTATGTATGTCTCATATATGTGTTATATACGTGTTATATATGTGTTATATATGTCTCATATATGTGTTATATATGTTATATATGTGTTATATATGTGTTATGTATGTTATATATGTCTCATATGTGTTATATATGTGTTATGAATGTTATGTATGTGTCATATATGTGTCATATATGTGTCATATGTGTTATATATGTGTTATATATGTGTTATATATGTGTCATGTATGTGTTATATATGTGTCTTATATGTGTTATATATGTCTCATATATGTTATATATGTTATATATGTGTTATATATGTCCCATGTATGTGTTTTATATATGTGTTATGTATGTTATATATGTCTCATATGTGTTATATATGTGTCATATGTCTCATATATGTGTTATATATGTTATATATGTGTTATATATGTCCCATATATGTGTTATATATGTGTTATGTATGTTATATATGTCTCATATGTGTTATATATGTGTTATGAATGTTATGTATGTGTCATATATGTGTCATATATGTGTCATATGTGTTATATATGTGTTATATATGTGTTATATATGTGTCATGTATGTGTTATATATGTCTCATATATGTGTTATATATGTTTCTTAAATGTGTTATATATGTCTCATATATGTGTTATATATGTTATATATGTGTTATATATGTCCCATATATGTGTTATAAATGTGTTATGTATGTTATATATGTCTCATATGTGTTATATTTGTGTTATATATGTGTCATGTATGTGTTATATATGTGTTATATATGTGTCATGTATGTGTTATATATGTCTCATATATGTGTTATATATATGTCTTATATGTGTTATATATGTCTCATATATGTTATATATGTTATATATGTGTTATATATGTCCCATATATGTGTTTTATATATGTGTTATGTATGTTATATATGTCTCATATGTGTTATATATGTGTTATATATGTCTAATATATGTGTTATATATGTTATATATGTGTTATATATGTCCCATATATGTGTTATATATGTGTTATGTATGTTATATATGTCTCATATGTGTTATATATGTGTTATGAATGTTATGTATGTGTCATATATGTGTCATATATGTGTCATATGTGTTATATTTGTGTTATATATGTGTCATGTATGTGTTATATATGTGTTATATATGTGTCATGTATGTGTTATATATGTCTCATATATGTGTTATATATATGTCTTATATGTGTTATATATGTCTCATATATGTTATATATGTTATATATGTGTTATATATGTCCCATATATGTGTTATATATGTGTCTTAAATGTGTTATATATGTGTTATGTATGTTATATATGTCTCATATGTGTTATATATGTGTTATGAATGTTATGTATGTGTCATATATGTGTCATATATGTGTCATATGTGTTATATATGTGTTATATATGTGTTATATATGTCTCATATATGTCTCATATGTGTTAAATATGTTATATATGTGTTATATATGTGTTATATCTGTGTAATATATGTGTTATGTATGTCTGCTATATGTGTCATATATGTTTTATATATGTTATATATGTTTTGTGTTATACATGTGTTATATATGTGTTATATATGTGTTATATATGTTATTTCTGTCTCATATATGTGTTATATACATGTTATATATGTGTTATATATGTGTTATGTATGTTATGTATGTTTTATGTATGTTATGTATGTCTCATATATGTGTTATATACGTGTTATATATGTGTTATATATGTCTCATATATGTGTTATATATGTTATATATGTGTTATATATGTGTTATGTATGTTATATATGTCTCATATGTGTTATATATGTGTTATGAATGTTATGTATGTGTCATATATGTGTCATATATGTGTCATATGTGTTATATATGTGTTATATATGTGTTATATATGTGTCATGTATGTGTTATATATGTCTCATATATGTGTTATATATGTGTCTTATATGTGTTATATATGTCTCATATATGTTATATATGTTAAATATGTGTTATATATGTCCCATATATGTGTTTTATATATGTGTTATGTATGTTATATATGTCTCATATGTGTTATATATGTGTCATATGTCTCATATATGTGTTATATATGTTATATATGTGTTATATATGTCCCATATATGTGTTATATATGTGTTATGTATGTTATATATGACTCATATGTGTTATATATGTGTTATATATGTCTCATATGAGTTATATTTGTGTTATATATGTGTCATGTATGTGTTATATATGTGTTATATATGTGTCATGTATGTGTTATATATGTCTCATATATGTGTTATATATATCTTATATGTGTTATATATGTCTCATATATGTTATATATGTTATATATGTGTTATATATGTCCCATATATGTGTTTTATATATGTGTTATGTATGTTATATATGTCTCATATGTGTTATATATGTGTTATATATGTCTAATATATGTGTTATATATGTTATATATGTGTTATATATGTCCCATATTTGTGTTATATATGTGTTATGTATGTTATATATGTCTCATATGTGTTATATATGTGTTATGAATGTTATGTATGTGTCATATATGTGTCATATATGTGTCATATGTGTTATATATGTGTTATATATGTGCTATATATGTGTCATGTATGTGTTATATATGTCTCATATATGTGTTATATATGTTTCTTAAATGTGTTATATATGTCTCATATATGTGTTATATATGTTATATATGTGTTATATATGTCCCATATATGTGTTATATATGTGTTATGTATGTTATATATGTCTCATATGTGTTATAAATGTGTTATGAATGTTATGTATGTGTCATATATGTGTCATATATGTGTCATATGTGTTATATATGTGTTATATATGTGTTATATATGTCTCATATATGTGTTATATTTGTGTTATATATGTGTTATATATGTTATATATCTGTTATATATGTGTTAAATCTGTGTAATATATGTTATATATATGTTATGTATGTCTCCTATATGTGTTATATATTTGTCATATATGTGTTATATATGTCTCATATATGTGTTATTTACGTGTTATATATGTGTCATATATGTGTTATATATGTGTTATATATGTGTTATATATGTCTCATATATGTGTTATATTTGTGTTATATATGTGTTATGAATGTTATGTATGTATGTGTCATATATGTGTCATATATGTGTCATATGTGTTATATATGTGTTATATATGTGTTATATATGTCTCATATATGTGTTATATTTGTGTTAAATATGTGTTATATATGTTATATATCTGTTATATATGTGTTAAATCTGTGTAATATATGTTATATATGTGTTATGTATGTCTCCTATATGTGTTATATATTTGTCATATATGTGTTGTATATGTTATATGTGTTATATATGTCTTATATATGTTATATCTGTCTCATATATGTGTTATATACATGTTATATATGTGTTATATATGTGTTATGTATGTTATGTATGTTTTATGTATGTTATGTATGTCTCATATATGTGTTATATACGTGTTATATATATGTTATATATGTCTCATATATGTGTTATATATGTTATATATGTGTTATGTATGTCCCACCATATGTGTTATATATGTGTTATGTAATGTTATATATGTCTCATATGTGTTATATATGTGTTATGATGTTATGTATGTGTCATATATGTGTCATATATGTGTCATATGTGTTATATATGTGTTATATATGTGTTATATATGTGTCCTGTATGTGTTATATATGTCTCATGTATGTGTTAAATATGTGTCTTATATGTGTTATATATGTCTCATATATGTTATATATGTTATATATGTGTTATATATGTCTCCTATATGTTATGTATGTGTCATATATGTGTCATATATGTGTCATATATGTGTTATTTACGTGTTATATATGTGTCATATATGTGTTATATATGTGTTATATATGTGTTATATATGTCTCATATATGTGTTATATTTCTGTTATATATGTGTTATGAATGTTATGTATGTGTCATATATGTGTCATATATGTGTCATATGTGTTATATATGTGTTATATATGTGTTATATATGTCTCATATATGTGTTATATTTGTGTTAAATATGTGTTATATATGTTATATATCTGTTATATATGTGTTAAATCTGTGTAATATATGTTATATATGTGTTATGTATGTCTCCTATATGTGTTATATATTTGTCATATATGTGTTATATATGTTATATGTGTTATATATGTCTTATATATGTTATATCTGTCTCATATATGTGTTATATACATGTTATATATGTGTTATATATGTCCCATATATGTGTTATATATGTGGTTATGTATGTTATATATGTCTCATATGTGTTATATATGTGTTATGAATGCTATGTATGTGTCATATATGTGTCATATATGTGTCATATGTGTTATATATGTGTTATATATGTGTTATATATGTGTCCTGTATGTGTTATATATGTCTCATATATGTGTTATATATGTGTCTTATATGTGTTATATATGTCTCATATATGTTATATATGTTATATATGTGTTATATATGTCCATATATGTGTTATATATGTCTCATATATGTGTTATATATGTGTCTTATATGTGTTATATATGTCTCATATATGTTATATATGTTATATATGTGTTATATATGTCCCATATAATGTGTTATATATGTGTTATGCATGTTATATATGTCTCATATGTGTTATATATGTGTTATGAATGTTATGTATGTGTCATATTATGTGTCATATATGTGTCATATGTGTTATATATGTGTTATATATGTGTTATATATGTGTCATGTATGTGTTATATATGTCTCATATATGTGTTATATATGTGTCTTAAATGTGTTATATATGTCTCATATATGTGTTTATATATGTTATATATGTGTTATATATGTCCCATATATGTTGTTATATATGTGTTATGTATGTTATATATGTCTCATATGTGTTATATATGTGTTATGAATGTTATGTATGTGTCAATATGTGTCATATATGTGTCATATGTGTTATATATGTGTTATATATGTGTTATATATGTCTCATATATGTGTTATATTTGTGTTATATATGTGTTATATATGTTATATATCTGTTATATATGTGTTAAATCTCTGTAATATATGTTATATATGTGTTATGTATGTCTCCTATATGTGTTATATATTTGTCATATATGTGTTATATATGTCTCATATATGTGTTATTTACGTGTTATATATGTGTCATGTATGTGTTATATATGTTATATATGTGTTATATATGTCTCATATATGTCTCATATGTGTTAAATATGTTATATATGTGTTATATATGTGTTATATCTGTGTAATATATGTGTTTATATATGTGTTATATATGTGTCATGTATGTGTTATATATGTCTCATATATGTGTTATAATTTGTGTTATATATGTGTTATGAATGTTATGTATGTGTCATATATGTGTCATATATGTGTCATATGTGTTATATATGTGTTATATATGTGTTATATATGTCTCATATATGTGTTATATTTGTGTTAAATATGTGTTATATATGTTATATATCTGTTATATATGTGTTAAATCTGTGTAATATATGTTATATATGTGTTATGTATGTCTCCTATATGTGTTATATATTTGTCATATATGTGTTATATATGTTATATGTGTTATATATGTCTTATATATGTTATATCTGTCTCATATATGTGTTATATACATGTTATATATGTGTATATGTGTTATGTATGTTATGTATGTTTTATGTATGTTATGTATGTCTCATATATGTGTTATATACGTGTTATATATATGTTATATATGTCTCATATATGTGTTATATATGTTATATATGTGTTATATATGTCCCATATATGTGTTATATATGTGTTTTGTATGTTATATATGTCTCATATGTGTTATATATGTGTTATGAATGCTATGTATGTGTCATATATGTGTCATATATGTGTCATATGTGTTATATATGTGTTATATATGTTATATATATGTGTCCTGTATGTGTTATATATGTCTCATATATGTGTTATATATGTGTCTTATATGTGTTATATATGTCTCATATATGTTATATATGTTATATATGTGTTATATATGTCCCATATATGTGTTATATATGTGTTATGCATGTTATATATGTCTCATATGTGTTATATATGTGTTATGAATGTTATGTATGTGTCATATATGTGTCATATATGTGTCATATGTGTTATATATGTGTTATATATGTGTTATATATGTGTCATGTATGTGTTATATATGTCTCATATATGTGTTATATATGTGTCTTAAATGTGTTATATATGTCTCATATATGTGTTATATATGTTATATATGTGTTATATATGTCCCATATATGTGTTATATATGTGTTATGTATGTTATATATGTCTCATATGTGTTATATATGTGTTATGAATGTTATGTATGTGTCATATATGTGTCATATATGTGTCATATGTGTTATATATGTGTTATATATGTGTTATATATGTCTCATATATGTGTTATATTTGTGTTATATATGTGTTATATATGTTATATATCTGTTATATATGTGTTAAATCTCTGTAATATATGTTATATATGTGTTATGTATGTCTCCTATATGTGTTATATATTTGTCATATATGTGTTATATATGTCTCATATATGTGTTATTTACGTGTTATATATGTGTCATGTATGTGTTATATATGTTATATATGTGTTATATATGTCTCATATATGTCTCATATGTGTTAAATATGTTATATATGTGTTATATATGTGTTATATCTGTGTAATATATGTGTTATATATGTGTTATATATGTGTCATGTATGTGTTATATATGTCTCATATATGTGTTATATATGTTATATTTGTGTTATATATGTCCCATATATGTGTTATATATGTGTTATGTATGTTATATATGTCTCATGTGTGTTATATATGTGTTATGAATGTTATGTATGTGTCATATATGTGTCATATATGTGTCATATGTGTTTTATATGTGTTATATATGTGTTATATATGTCTCATATATGTGTTATATTTGTGTTATATATGTGTTTATATATGTTATATATCTGTTATATATGTGTTATAATCTGTGTAATATATGTTATATATGTGTTATGTATGTCTCCTATATGTGTTATATATGTGTTATGAATGTTATGTATGTGTCATATATGTGTCATATATGTGTCATATGTGTTATATATGGGTTATATATGTGTTATATATGTGTCATGTATGTGTTATATATGTCTCATATATGTGTTATATATGTGTTATATATGTGTTATATATGTCTCATATATGTGTTATATTTGTGTTATATATGTGTTATATATGCTATATATCTGTTATATATGTGATAAATCTGTGTAATATATGTTATATATGTGTTATATATGTCTCATATGTGTTATATATGTGTTATGAATGTTATGTATGTGTCATATATGTGTCATATATGTGTCATATGTGTTATATATGTGTTATATATGTGTTATATATGTGTCATGTATGTGTTATATATGTCTCATATATGTGTTATATATGTTATATATGTGTTATATATGTCCCATATATGTGTTATATATGTGTTATGTATGTTATATATGTCTCATATGTGTTATATATGTGTTATGAATGTTATGTATATGTCATATATGTGTCATATATGTGTCATATGTGTTATATATGTGTTATATATGTGTTATATATGTCTCATATATGTGTTATATTTGTGTTATATATGTGTTATATATGTTATATATCTGTTATATATGTGTTAAATCTGTGTAATATATGTTATATATGTGTTATGTATGTCTCCTATATGTGTTATATATTTGTCATATATGTGTTATTTATGTCTCATATATGTGTTATTTACGTGTTATATATGTGTCATATATGTGTTATATATGTTATATATGTGTTATATATGTCTCATATATGTCTCATATGTGTTAAATATGCTATATATGTGTTATATATGTGTTATATCTGTGTAATATATGTGTTATGTATGTCTGCTATATGTGTCATATATGTTTTATATATGTTATATATCTTTTGTGTTATACATGTGTTATATATGTGTTATATATGTGTTGTATATGTTATATATGTGTTATATATGTCCCATATATGTGTTATATATGTGTTATGTATGTTATATATGTCTCATATGTGTTATATATATGTTATATATGTCTCATATATGTGTTATATATGTGTTATATATGTGTTATATATGTCTCATATATGTGTTATATTTGTGTTATATATGTGTTATATATGTTATATATCTGTTATATATATGTTAAATCTGTGTAATATATGTTATATATGTGTTATATATGTCTCATATGTGTTATATATGTGTTATGAATGTTATGTATGTGTCATATATGTGTCATATATGTGTCATATGTGTTATATATGTGTTATATATGTGTTATATATGTGTCATGTATGTGTTATATATGTCTCATATATGTGTTATATATGTTATATATGTGTTATATATGTCCCATATATGTGTTATATATGTGTTATGTATGTTATATATGTCTCATATGTGTTATATATGTGTTATGAATGTTATGTATGTGTCATATATGTGTCATATATGTGTCATATGTGTTATATATGTGTTATATATTTGTTATATATGTCTCATATATGTGTTATATTTGTGTTATATATGTGTTATATATGTTATATATCTGTTATATATGTGTTAAATCTGTGTAATATATGTTATATATGTGTTATGTATGTCTCCTATATGTGTTATATATTTGTCATATATGTGTTATTTATGTCTCATATATGTGTTATTTACGTGTTATATATGTGTCATATATGTGTTATATATGTTATATATGTGTTATATATGTCTCATATATGTCTCATATGTGTTAAATATGTTATATATGTGTTATATATGTGTTATATCTGTGTAATATATGTGTTATGTATGTCTGCTATATGTGTCATATATGTTTTATATATGTTATATATCTTTTGTGTTATACATGTGTTATATATGTGTTAAATATGTTATATATGTGTTATATATGTCCCATATATGTGTTATATATGTGTTATGTATGTTATATATGTCTCATATGTGTTATATATGTGTTATTTTTGTCTCATATATGTGTTATATATGTTATATATGTGTTATATATGTCCCATATATGTATTATATATGTGTTATGTATGTTATATATGTCTCATATGTGTTATATATGTGTTATGAATGTTATGTATGTGTCATATATGTGTCATATATGTGTCATATGTGTTATATATGTGTTATATATGTGTTATATATGTGTCATGTATGTGTTATATATGTCTCATATATGTGTTATATATGTGTCTTAAATTTGTTATATATGTCTCATATATGTGTTATATATGTTATATATGTGTTATATATGTCCCATATATGTGTTATATATGTGTTATGTATGTTATATATGTCTCATATATGTGTTATATTTGTGTTATATATGTGTTATATATGTTATATATGTGTTATATATGTGTCATGTATGTGTTATATATGTCTCATATATGTGTTATATATGTTATATATGTGTTATATATGTCCCATATATGTGTTATATATGTGTTATGTATGTTATATATGTCTCATATGTGTTATATATGTGTTATGAATGTTATGTATGTGTCATATATGTGTCATATATGTGTCATATGTGTTATATATGTGTTATATATGTGTTATATATGTCTCATATATGTGTTATATTTGTGTTATATATGTGTTATATATGTTATATATCTGTTATATATGTGTTAAATCTGTGTAATATATGTTATATATGTGTTATATATGTCTCATATGTGTTATATAAGTGTTATGAATGTTATGTATGTGTCATATATGTGTCATATATGTGTCATATGTATTATATATGTGTTATATATGTGTTATATATGTGTCATGTATGTGTTATATATGTCTCATATATGTGTTATATATGTTATATATGTGTTATATATGTCCCATATATGTGTTATATATGTGTTATGTATGTTATATATGTCTCATATGTGTTATATATGTGTTATGAATGTTATATATGTGTCATATATGTGTCATATATGTTTCATATGTGTTATATATGTGTTATATATGTGTTATATATGTGTCATGTATGTGTTATATATGTCTCATATATGTGTTATATATGTTATATATGTGTTATATATGTCCCATATATGTGTTATATATGTGTTATGTATGTTATATATGTCTCATATGTGTTATATATGTGTTATGAATGTTATGTATATGTCATATATGTGTCATATATGTGTCATATGTGTTATATATGTGTTATATATGTGTTATATATGTCTCATATATGTGTTATATTTGTGTTATATATGTGTTATATATGTTATATATCTGTTATATATGTGTTAAATCTGTGTAATATATGTTATATATGTGTTATGTATGTCTCCTATATGTGTTATATATTTGTCATATATGTGTTATTTATGTCTCATATATGTGTTATTTACGTGTTATATATGTGTCATATATGTGTTATATATGTTATATATGTGTTATATATGTCTCATATATGTCTCATATGTGTTAAATATGCTATATATGTGTTATATATGTGTTATATCTGTGTAATATATGTGTTATGTATGTCTGCTATATGTGTCATATATGTTTTATATATGTTATATATCTTTTGTGTTATACATGTGTTATATATGTGTTATATATGTGTTATATATGTTATATATGTGTTATATATGTCCCATATATGTGTTATATATGTGTTATGTATGTTATATATGTCTCATATGTGTTATATATATGTTATATATGTCTCATATATGTGTTATATATGTGTTATTTTTGTCTCATATATGTGTTATATATGTTATATATGTGTTATATATGTCCCATATATGTATTATATATGTGTTATGTATGTTATATATGTCTCATATGTGTTATATATGTGTTATGAATGTTATGTATGTGTCATATATGTGTCATATATGTGTCATATGTGTTATATATGTGTTATATATGTGTTATATATGTGTCATGTATGTGTTATATATGTCTCATATATGTGTTATATATGTGTCTTAAATTTGTTATATATGTCTCATATATGTGTTATATATGTTATATATGTGTTATATATGTCCCATATATGTGTTATATATGTGTTATGTATGTTATATATGTCTCATATATGTGTTATATTTGTGTTATATATGTGTTATATATGTTATATATGTGTTATATATGTGTCATGTATGTGTTATATATGTCTCATATATGTGTTATATATGTTATATATGTGTTATATATGTCCCATATATGTGTTATATATGTGTTATGTATGTTATATATGTCTCATATGTGTTATATATGTGTTATGAATGTTATGTATGTGTCATATATGTGTCATATATGTGTCATATGTGTTATATATGTGTTATATATGTGTTATATATGTCTCATATATGTGTTATATTTGTGTTATATATGTGTTATATATGTTATATATCTGTTATATATGTGTTAAATCTGTGTAATATATGTTATATATGTGTTATATATGTCTCATATGTGTTATATAAGTGTTATGAATGTTATGTATGTGTCATATATGTGTCATATATGTGTCATATGTGTTATATATGTGTTATATCTGTGTTATATATGTGTCATGTATGTGTTATATATGTCTCATATATGTGTTATATATGTTATATATGTGTTATATATGTCCCATATATGTGTTATATATGTGTTATGTATGTTATATATGTCTCATATGTGTTATATATGTGTTATGAATGTTATGTATGTGTCATATATGTGTCATATATGTGTCATATGTGTTATATATGTGTTATATATGTGTTATATATGTGTCATGTATGTGTTATATATGTCTCATATATGTGTTATATATGTTATATATGTGTTATATATGTCCCATATATGTGTTATATATGTGTTATGTATGTTATATATGTCTCATATGTGTTATATATGTGTTATGAATGTTATGTATATGTCATATATGTGTCATATATGTGTCATATGTGTTATATATGTGTTATATATGTGTTATATATGTCTCATATATGTGTTATATTTGTGTTATATATGTGTTATATATGTTATATATCTGTTATATATGTGTTAAATCTGTGTAATATATGTTATATATGTGTTATATATGTCTCATATGTGTTATATATGTGTTATGAATGTTATGTATGTGTCATATATGTGTCATATATGTGTCATATGTGTTATATATGTGTTATATATGTGTTATATATGTGTCATGTATGTGTTATATATGTCTCATATATGTGTAATATATGTTATATATGTGTTATATATGTCCCATATATGTGTTATATATGTGTTATGTATGTTATATATGTCTCATATGTGTTATATATGTGTTATGAATGTTATGTATGTGTCATATATGTGTCATATATGTGTCATATGTGTTATATATGTGTTATATATGTGTTATATATGTGTCATGTATATGTTATATATGTCTCATATATGTGTTATATATGTTATATATGTGTTATATATGTCCCATATATGTGTTATATATGTGTTATGTATGTTATATATGTCTCATATGTGTTATATATGTGTTATGAATGTTATGTATATGTCATATATGTGTCATATATGTGTCATATGTGTTATATATGTGTTATATATGTGTTATATATGTCTCATATATGTGTTATATTTGTGTTATATATGTGTTATATATGTTATATATCTGTTATATATGTGTTAAATCTGTGTAATATATGTTATATATGTGTTATGTATGTCTCCTATATGTGTTATATATTTGTCATATATGTGTTATTTATGACTCATATATGTGTTATTTACGTGTTATATATGTGTCATATATGTGTTATATATGTTATATATGTGTTATATATGTCTCATATATGTCTCATATGTGTTAAATATGCTATATATGTGTTATATATGTGTTATATCTGTGTAATATATGTGTTATGTATGTCTGCTATATGTGTCATATATGTTTTATATATGTTATATATCTTTTGTGTTATACATGTGTTATATATGTGTTATATATGTGTTATATATGTTATATATGTGTTATATATGTGTTATATATGTGTCATGTATGTGTTATATATGTCTCATATATGTGTTATATATGTGTCTTAAATTTGTTATATATGTCTCATATATGTGTTATATATGTTATATATGTGTTATATATGTCCCATATATGTGTTATATATGTGTTATGTATGTTATATATGTCTCATATATGTGTTATATTTGTGTTATATATGTGTTATATATGTTATATATGTGTTATATATGTGTCATGTATGTGTTATATATGTCTCATATATGTGTTATATATGTTATATATGTGTTATATATGTCCCATATATGTGTTATATATGTGTTATGTATGTTATATATGTCTCATATGTGTTATATATGTGTTATGAATGTTATGTATGTGTCATATATGTGTCATATATGTGTCATATGTGTTATATATGTGTTATATATGTGTTATATATGTCTCATATATGTGTTATATTTGTGTTATATATGTGTTATATATGTTATATATCTGTTATATATGTGTTAAATCTGTGTAATATATGTTATATATGTGTTATATATGTCTCATATGTGTTATATAAGTGTTATGAATGTTATGTATGTGTCATATATGTGTCATATATGTGTCATATGTGTTATATATGTGTTATATATGTGTTATATATGTGTCATGTATGTGTTATATATGTCTCATATATGTGTTATATATGTTATATATGTGTTATATATGTCCCATATATGTGTTATATATGTGTTATGTATGTTATATATGTCTCATATGTGTTATATATGTGTTATGAATGTTATATATGTGTCATATATGTGTCATATATGTGTCATATGTGTTATATATGTGTTATATATGTGTTATATATGTGTCATGTATGTGTTATATATGTCTCATATATGTGTTATATATGTTATATATGTGTTATATATGTCCCATATATGTGTTATATATGTGTTATGTATGTTATATATGTCTCATATGTGTTATATATGTGTTATGAATGTTATGTATATGTCATATATGTGTCATATATGTGTCATATGTGTTATATATGTGTTATATATGTGTTATATATGTCTCATATATGTGTTATATTTGTGTTATATATGTGTTATATATGTTATATATCTGTTATATATGTGTTAAATCTGTGTAATATATGTTATATATGTGTTATGTATGTCTCCTATATGTGTTATATATTTGTCATATACGTGTTATTTATGTCTCATATATGTGTTATTTACGTGTTATATATGTGTCATATATGTGTTATATATGTTATATATGTGTTATATATGTCTCATATATGTCTCATATGTGTTAAATATGCTATATATGTGTTATATATGTGTTATATCTGTGTAATATATGTGTTATGTATGTCTGCTATATGTGTCATATATGTTTTATATATGTTATATATCTTTTGTGTTATACATGTGTTATATATGTGTTATATATGTGTTATATATGTTATATATGTGTTATATATGTCCCATATATGTGTTATATATGTGTTATGTATGTTATATATGTCTCATATGTGTTATATATATGTTATATATGTCTCATATATGTGTTATATATGTGTTATTTTTGTCTCATATATGTGTTATATATGTTATATATGTGTTATATATGTCCCATATATGTATTATATATGTGTTATGTATGTTATATATGTCTCATATGTGTTATATATGTGTTATGAATGTTATGTATGTGTCATATATGTGTCATATATGTGTCATATGTGTTATATATGTTTTATATATGTGTTATATATGTGTCATGTATGTGTTATATATGTCTCATATATGTGTTATATATGTGTCTTAAATTTGTTATATATGTCTCATATATGTGTTATATATGTTATATATGTGTTATATATGTCCCATATATGTGTTATATATGTGTTATGTATGTTATATATGTCTCATATATGTGTTATATTTGTGTTATATATGTGTTATATATGTTATATATGTGTTATATATGTGTCATGTATGTGTTATATATGTCTCATATATGTGTTATATATGTTATATATGTGTTATATATGTCCCATATATGTGTTATATATGTGTTATGTATGTTATATATGTCTCATATGTGTTATATATGTGTTATGAATGTTATGTATGTGTCATATATGTGTCATATATGTGTCATATGTGTTATATATGTGTTATATATGTGTTATATATGTCTCATATATCTGTTATATTTGTGTTATATATGTGTTATATATGTTATATATCTGTTATATATGTGTTAAATCTGTGTAATATATGTTATATATGTGTTATATATGTCTCATATGTGTTATATAAGTGTTATGAATGTTATGTATGTGTCATATATGTGTCATATATGTGTCATATGTGTTATATATGTGTTATATATGTGTTATATATGTGTCATGTATGTGTTATATATGTCTCATATATGTGTTATATATGTTATATATGTGTTATATATGTCCCATATATGTGTTATATATGTGTTATGTATGTTATATATGTCTCATATGTGTTATATATGTGTTATGAATGTTATGTATGTGTCATATATGTGTCATATATGTGTCATATGTGTTATATATGTGTTATATATGTGTTATATATGTGTCATGTATGTGTTATATATGTCTCATATATGTGTTATATATGTTATATATGTGTTATATATGTCCCATATATGTGTTATATATGTGTTATGTATGTTATATATGTCTCATATGTGTTATATATGTGTTATGAATGTTATGTATATGTCATATATGTGTCATATATGTGTCATATGTGTTATATATGTGTTATATATGTGTTATATATGTCTCATATATGTGTTATATTTGTGTTATATATGTGTTATATATGTTATATATCTGTTATATATGTGTTAAATCTGTGTAATATATGTTATATATGTGTTATGTATGTCTCCTATATGTGTTATATATTTGTCATATATGTGTTATTTATGACTCATATATGTGTTATTTACGTGTTATATATGTGTCATATATGTGTTATATATGTTATATATGTGTTATATATGTCTCATATATGTCTCATATGTGTTAAATATGCTATATATGTGTTATATATGTGTTATATCTGTGTAATATATGTGTTATGTATGTCTGCTATATGTGTCATATATGTTTTATATATGTTATATATCTTTTGTGTTATACATGTGTTATATATGTGTTATATATGTGTTATATATGTTATATATGTGTTATATATGTCCCATATATGTGTTATATATGTGTTATGTATGTTATATATGTCTCATATGTGTTATATATATGTTATATATGTCTCATATATGTGTTATATATGTGTTATATATGTGTTATATATGTCTCATATATGTGTTATATTTGTGTTATATATGTGTTATATATGTTATATATCTGTTATATATGTGTTAAATCTGTGTAATATATGTTATATATGTGTTATATATGTCTCATATGTGTTATATATGTGTTATGAATGTTATGTATGTGTCATATATGTGTCATATATGTGTCATATGTGTTATCTATGTGTTATATAATTGTTATATATGTGTCATGTATGTGTTATATATGTCTCATATATGTGTTATATATGTTATATATGTGTTATATATGTCCCATATATGTGTTATATATGTGTTATGTATGTTATATATGTCTCATATGTGTTATATATGTGTTATGAATGTTATGTATGTGTCATATATGTGTCATATATGTGTCATATGTGTTATATATGTGTTATATATTTGTTATATATGTCTCATATATGTGTTATATTTGTGTTATATATGTGTTATATATGTTATATATCTGTTATATATGTGTTAAATCTGTGTAATATATGTTATATATGTGTTATGTATGTCTCCTATATGTGTTATATATTTGTCATATATGTGTTATTTATGTCTCATATATGTGTTATTTACGTGTTATATATGTGTCATATATGTGTTATATATGTTATATATGTGTTATATATGTCTCATATATGTCTCATATGTGTTAAATATGTTATATATGTGTTATATATGTGTTATATCTGTGTAATATATGTGTTATGTATGTCTGCTATATGTGTCATATATGTTTTATATATGTTATATATCTTTTGTGTTATACATGTGTTATATATGTGTTATATATGTTATATATGTGTTATATATGTCCCATATATGTGTTATATATGTGTTATGTATGTTATATATGTCTCATATGTGTTATATATGTGTTATTTTTGTCTCATATATGTGTTATATATGTTATATATGTGTTATATATGTCCCATATATGTATTATATATGTGTTATGTATGTTATATATGTCTCATATGTGTTATATATGTGTTATGAATGTTATGTATGTGTCATATATGTGTCATATATGTGTCATATGTGTTATATATGTGTTATATATGTGTTATATATGTGTCATGTATTTGTTATATATGTCTCATATATGTGTTATATATGTGTCTTAAATTTGTTATATATGTCTCATATATGTGTTATATATGTTATATATGTGTTATATATGTCCCATATATGTGTTATATATGTGTTATGTATGTCATATATGTCTCATATATGTGTTATATTTGTGTTATATATGTGTTATATATGTTATATATGTGTTATATATGTTATATATGTGTTATATATGTGTCATGTATGTGTTATATATGTCTCATATATGTGTTATATATGTTATATATGTGTTATATATGTCCCATATATGTGTTATATATGTGTTATGTATGTTATATATGTCTCATATGTGTTATATATGTGTTATGAATGTTATGTATGTGTCATATATGTGTCATATATGTGTCATATGTGTTATATATGTGTTATATATGTGTTATATATGTCTCATATATGTGTTATATTTGTGTTATATATGTGTTATATATGTTATATATCTGTTATATATGTGTTAAATCTGTGTAATATATGTTATATATGTGTTATATATGTCTCATATGTGTTATATATGTGTTATGAATGTTATATATGTGTCATATATGTGTCATATATGTGTCATATGTGTTATATATGTGTTATATATGTGTTATATATGTGTCATGTATGTGTTATATATGTCTCATATATGTGTTATATATGTTATATATGTGTTATATATGTCCCATATATGTGTTATATATGTGTTATGTATGTTATATATGTCTCATATGTGTTATATATGTGTTATGAATGTTATGTATGTGTCATATATGTGTCATATATGTGTCATATATGTGTCATATGTGTTATATATGTGTTATATATGTGTTATATATGTCTCATATATGTGTTATATTTGTGTTATATATGTGTTATATATGTTATATATGTTATATATGTGTTAAATCTGTGTAATATATGTTATATATGTGTTATGTATGTCTCCTATATGTGTTATATATTTGTCATATATGTGTTATTTATGTCTCATATATGTGTTATTTACGTATTATATATGTGTCATATATGTGTTATATATGTTATATATGTGTTAAATATGTCTCATATATGTCTCATATGTGTTAAATATGTTATATATGTGTTATATATGTGTTATATCTGTGTAATATATGTGTTATGTATGTCTGCTATATGTTTCATATATGTTTTATATATGTTATATATGTTTTGTGTTATACATGTGTTATATATGTGTTATATATGTGTTATATATGTTATATATGTGTTATATATGTCCCATATATGTGTTATATATGTGTTATGTATGTTATATATGTCTCATATGTGTTCTATATGTGTTATATATGTCTCATATATGTGTTATATATGTTATATATGTGTTATATATGTGTTATGTATGTTATATATGTCTCATATGTGTTATATATGTGTTATGAATGTTATGTATGTGTCATATATGTGTCATATATGTGTCATATGTGTTATATATGTGTTATATATGTGTTATATATGTGTCATATGTGTTATATATGTGTTATATATGTTATATATCTGTTATATATGTGTTATGTATGTTATATATGTCTCATATGTGTTATATATGTGTTATGAATGTTATGTATGTGTCATATATGTGTCATATATGTGTCATATGTGTTATATATGTGTTATATATGTGTTATATATGTCTCATATATGTGTTAAATTTGTGTTATATATGTGTTATATATGTTATATATGTTATATATGTGTTAAATCTGTGTAATATATGTTATATATGTGTTATGTATGTCTCCTATATGTGTTATATATTTGTCATATATGTGTTATTTATGTCTCATATATGTGTTATTTACGTATTATATATGTGTCATATAGGTGTTATATATGTTATATATGTGTTATATATGTCTCATATATGTCTCATATGTGTTAAATATGTTATATATGTGTTATATATGTGTTATATCTGTGTAATATATGTGTTATGTATGTCTGCTATATGTGTCATATATGTTTTATATATGTTATATATGTTTTGTGTTATACATGTGTTATATATGTGTTATATATGTGTTATATATGTTATATATGTGTTATATATGTCCCATATATGTGTTATATATGTGTTATGTATGTTATATATGTCTCATATGTGTTATATATGTGTTATATATGTCTCATATATGTGTTATATATGTTATATATGTGTTATATATGTGTTATGTATGTTATATATGTCTCATATGTGTTATATATGTGTTATGAATGTTATTTTTGTGTCATATATGTGTCATATATGTGTCATATGTGTTATATATGTGTTATATATGTTATATATCTGTTATATATGTGTTAAATCTGTGTAATATATGTTATATATGTGTTATGTATGTCTCCTATATGTGTTATATATTTGTCATATATGTGTTATATATGTCTCATATATGTGTTATTTACGTGTTATATATGTGTCATATATGTGTTATATATGTTATATATGTGTTATATATGTCTTTTATATGTCTCATATGTGTTAAATATGTTATATATGTGTTATATATGTGTTATATCTGTGTAATATATGTGTTATGTATGTCTGCTATATGTGTCATATATGTTTTATATATGTTATATATGTTTTGTGTTATACATGTGTTATATATGTGTTATATATGTTATATGTGTTATATATGTCTTATATATGTTATATCTGTCTCATATATGTGTTATATACATGTTATATATGTGTTATATATGTGTTATATATGTCTCATATATGTGTTATATATGTTATATATGTGTTATATCTGTCCCATATATATGTTATATATGTGTTATGTATGTTATATATGTCTCATATGTGTTATATATGTGTTATGAATGTTATGTATGTGTCTTATATGTGTCATATATGTGTCATATGTGTTATATATGTGTTATATATGTGATATATATGTGTCTTATATGTGTTATATATGTCTCATATATGTTATATATGTTATATATGTGTTATATATGTCCCATATATGTGTTATATATGTGTTATGTATGTTATATATGTCTCATATGTGTTATATATGTGTTATGAATGTTATGTATGTGTCATATATGTGTCATATGTGTTATATATGTGTTATATATGTGTTATATATGTGTCATGTATGTGTTATATATGTCTCATATATGTGTTATATATGTTTCTTAAATGTGTTATATATGTCTCATATATGTCTCATATGTGTTATATATGTGTTATGAATGTTATGTATGTGTCATATATGTGTCATATATGTGTCATATGTGTTATATATGTGTTATATATGTGTTATATATGTCTCATATATGTGTTATATTTGTGTTATATATGTCTCATGTATGTGTTATATATGTGTTATATATGTGTCATGTATGTGTTATATATGTCTCATATATGTGTTATATATGTGTCTTATATGTGTTATATGTGTCTCATATATGTTATATATGTTATATATGTGTTATATATGTCCCATATATGTGTTTTATATATGTGTAATGTATGTTATATATGTCTCATATGTGTTATATATGTGTTATATATGTCTCATATATGTGTTATATATGTTATATATGTGTTATATATGTTATATATCTGTTATATATGTGTTAAATCTGTGTAATATATGTTATATATGTGTTATATATGTCTCATATGTGTTATATATGTGTTATGAATGTTATGTATGTGTCATATATGTGTCATATATGTGTCATATGTGTTATCTATGTGTTATATAATTGTTATATATGTGTCATGTATGTGTTATATATGTCTCATATATGTGTTATATATGTTATATATGTGTTATATATGTCCCATATATGTGTTATATATGTGTTATGTATGTTATATATGTCTCATATGTGTTATATATGTGTTATGAATGTTATGTATGTGTCATATATGTGTCATATATGTGTCATATGTGTTATATATGTGTTATATATTTGTTATATATGTCTCATATATGTGTTATATTTGTGTTATATATGTGTTATATATGTTATATATCTGTTATATATGTGTTAAATCTGTGTAATATATGTTATATATGTGTTATGTATGTCTCCTATATGTGTTATATATTTGTCATATATGTGTTATTTATGTCTCATATATGTGTTATTTACGTGTTATATATGTGTCATATATGTGTTATATATGTTATATATGTGTTATATATGTCTCATATATGTCTCATATGTGTTAAATATGTTATATATGTGTTATATATGTGTTATATCTGTGTAATATATGTGTTATGTATGTCTGCTATATGTGTCATATATGTTTTATATATGTTATATATCTTTTGTGTTATACATGTGTTATATATGTGTTATATATGTTATATATGTGTTATATATGTCCCATATATGTGTTATATATGTGTTATGTATGTTATATATGTCTCATATGTGTTATATATGTGTTATTTTTGTCTCATATATGTGTTATATATGTTATATATGTGTTATATATGTCCCATATATGTATTATATATGTGTTATGTATGTTATATATGTCTCATATGTGTTATATATGTGTTATGAATGTTATGTATGTGTCATATATGTGTCATATATGTGTCATATGTGTTATATATGTGTTATATATGTGTTATATATGTGTCATGTATGTGTTATATATGTCTCATATATGTGTTATATATGTGTCTTAAATTTGTTATATATGTCTCATATATGTGTTATATATGTTATATATGTGTTATATATGTCCCATATATGTGTTATATATGTGTTATGTATGTCATATATGTCTCATATATGTGTTATATTTGTGTTATATATGTGTTATATATGTTATATATGTGTTATATATGTGTCATGTATGTGTTATATATGTCTCATATATGTGTTATATATGTTATATATGTGTTATATATGTCCCATATATGTGTTATATATGTGTTATGTATGTTATATATGTCTCATATGTGTTATATATGTGTTATGAATGTTATGTATGTGTCATATATGTGTCATATATGTGTCATATGTGTTATATATGTGTTATATATGTGTTATATATGTCTCATATATGTGTTATATTTGTGTTATATATGTGTTATATATGTTATATATCTGTTATATATGTGTTAAATCTGTGTAATATATGTTATATATGTGTTATATATGTCTCATATGTGTTATATATGTGTTATGAATGTTATATATGTGTCATATATGTGTCATATATGTGTCATATGTGTTATATATTGTGTTATATATGTGTTATATATGTGTCATGTATGTGTTATATATGTCTCATATATGTGTTATATATGTTATATATGTGTTATATATGTCCCATATATGTGTTATATATGTGTTATGTATGTTATATATGTCTCATATGTGTTATATATGTGTTATGAATGTTATGTATGTGTCATATATGTGTCATATATGTGTCATATATGTGTCATATGTGTTATATATGTGTTATATATGTGTTATATATGTCTCAATATATGTGTTATATTTGTGTTATATATGTGTTATATATGTTATATATGTTATATATGTGTTAAATCTGTGTAATATATGTTATATATGTGTTATGTATGTCTCCTATATGTGTTATATATTTGTCATATATGTGTTATTTATGTCTCATATATGTGTTATTTACGTATTATATATGTGTCATATATGTGTTATATATGTTATATATGTGTTAAATATGTCTCATATATGTCTCATATGTGTTAAATATGTTATATATGTGTTATATATGTGTTATATCTGTGTAATATATGTGTTATGTATGTCTGCTATATGTTTCATATATGTTTTATATATGTTATATATGTTTTGTGTTATACATGTGTTATATATGTGTTATATATGTGTTATATATGTTATATATGTGTTATATATTGTCCCATATATGTGTTATATATGTTATATATGTGTTATATATGTGTTATGTATGTTATATATGTCTCATATGTGTTATATATGTGTTATGAATGTTATTTATGTGTCATATATGTGTCATATATGTGTCATATGTGTTATATATGTGTTATATATGTTATATATCTGTTATATATGTGTTATGTATGTTATATATGTCTCATATGTGTTATATATGTGTTATGAATGTTATGTATGTGTCATATATGTGTCATATATGTGTCATATGTGTTATATATGTGTTATATATGTGTTATATATGTCTCATATATGTGTTAAATTTGTGTTATATATGTGTTATATATGTTATATATGTTATATATGTGTTAAATCTGTGTAATATATGTTATATATGTGTTATGTATGTCTCCTATATGTGTTATATATTTGTCATATATGTGTTATTTATGTTTCATATATGTGTTATTTACGTATTATATATGTGTCATATAGGTGTTATATATGTTATATATGTGTTATATATGTCTCATATATGTCTCATATGTGTTAAATATGTTATATATGTGTTATATATGTGTTATATCTGTGTAATATATGTGTTATGTATGTCTGCTATATGTGTCATATATGTTTTATATATGTTATATATGTTTTGTGTTATACATGTGTTATATATGTGTTATATATGTGTTATATATGTTATATATGTGTTATATATGTCCCATATATGTGTTATATATGTGTTATGTATGTTATATATGTCTCATATGTGTTATATATGTGTTATATATGTCTCATATATGTGTTATATATGTTATATATGTGTTATATATGTGTTATGTATGTTATATATGTCTCATATGTGTTATATATGTGTTATGAATGTTATTTTTGTGTCATATATGTGTCATATATGTGTCATATGTGTTATATATGTGTTATATATGTTATATATCTGTTATATATGTGTTAAATCTGTGTAATATATGTTATATATGTGTTATGTATGTCTCCTATATGTGTTATATATTTGTCATATATGTGTTATATATGTCTCATATATGTGTTATTTACGTGTTATATATGTGTCATATATGTGTTATATATGTTATATATGTGTTATATATGTCTTTTATATGTCTCATATGTGTTAAATATGTTATATATGTGTTATATATGTGTTATATCTGTGTAATATATGTGTTATGTATGTCTGCTATATGTGTCATATATGTTTTATATATGTTATATATGTTTTGTGTTATACATGTGTTATATATGTGTTATATATGTGTTATATATGTTATATGTGTTATATATGTCTTATATATGTTATATCTGTCTCATATATGTGTTATATACATGTTATATATGTGTTATATATGTGTTATATATGTCTCATATATGTGTTATATATGTTATATATGTGTTATATCTGTCCCATATATATGTTATATATGTGTTATGTATGTTATATATGTCTCATATGTGTTATATATGTGTTATGAATGTTATGTATGTGTCTTATATGTGTCATATATGTGTCATATGTGTTATATATGTGTTATATATGTGATATATATGTGTCTTATATGTGTTATATATGTCTCATATATGTTATATATGTTATATATGTGTTATATATGTCCCATATATGTGTTATATATGTGTTATGTATGTTATATATGTCTCATATGTGTTATATATGTGTTATGAATGTTATGTATGTGTCATATATGTGTCATATATGTGTCATATGTGTTATATATGTGTTATATATGTGTTATATATGTGTCATGTATGTGTTATATATGTCTCATATATGTGTTATATATGTTTCTTAAATGTGTTATATATGTCTCATATATGTCTCATATGTGTTATATATGTGTTATGAATGTTATGTATGTGTCATATATGTGTCATATATGTGTCATATGTGTTATATATGTGTTATATATGTGTTATATATGTCTCATATATGTGTTATATTTGTGTTATATATGTCTCATGTATGTGTTATATATGTGTTATATATGTGTCATGTATGTGTTATATATGTCTCATATATGTGTTATATATGTGTCTTATATGTGTTATATGTGTCTCATATATGTTATATATGTTATATATGTGTTATATATGTCCCATATATGTGTTTTATATATGTGTAATGTATGTTATATATGTCTCATATGTGTTATATATGTGTTATATATGTCTCATATATGTGTTATATATGTTATATATGTGTTATATATGTCCCATATATGTGTTATATATGTGTTATGTATGTTATATATGTCTCATGTGTTATATATGTGTTATGAATGTTATGTATGTGTCATATATGTGTCATATATGTGTCATATGTGTTATATATGTGTTATATATGTGTTATATATGTCTCATATATGTGTTATATTTGTGTTATATATGTGTTATATATGTTATATATCTGTTATATATGTGTTAAATCTGTGTAATATATGTTATATATGTGTTATATATGTCTCATATGTGTTATATATGTGTTATGAATGTTATGTATGTGTCATATATGTGTCATATATGTGTCATATGTGTTATATATGTGTTATATATGTGTTATATATGTGTCATGTATGTGTTATATATGTCTCATATATGTGTTATATATGTTATATATGTGTTATATATGTCCCATATATGTGTTATATATGTGTTATGTATGTTATATATGTCTCATATGTGTTATATATGTGTTATGAATGTTATGTATGTGTCATATATGTGTCATATATGTGTCATATGTGTTATATATGTGTTATATATGTGTTATATATGTCTCATATATGTGTTATATTTGTGTTATATATGTGTTATATATGTTATATATGTTATATATGTGTTAAATCTGTGTAATATATGTTATATATGTGTTATGTATGTCTCCTATATGTGTTATATATTTGTCATATATGTGTTATTTATGTCTCATATATGTGTTATTTACGTATTATATATGTGTCATATATGTGTCATATATGTTATATATGTGTTATATATGTCTCATATATGTCTCATATGTGTTAAATATGTTATATATGTGTTATATATGTGTTATATCTGTGTAATATATGTGTTATGTATGTCTGCTATATGTGTCATATATGTTTTATATATGTTATATATGTTTTGTGTTATACATGTGTTATATATGTGTTATATATGTGTTATATATGTTATATATGTGTTATATATGTCCCATATATGTGTTATATATGTGTTATGTATGTTATATATGTCTCATATGTGTTATATATGTGTTATATATGTCTCATATATGTGTTATATATGTTATATATGTGTTATATATGTGTTATGTATGTTATATATGTCTCATATGTGTTATATATGTGTTATGAATGTTATTTATGTGTCATATATGTGTCATATATGTGTCATATGTGTTATATATGTGTTATATATGTTATATATCTGTTATATATGTGTTAAATCTGTGTAATATATGTTATATATGTGTTATGTATGTCTCCTATATGTGTTATATATTTGTCATATATGTGTTATATATGTCTCATATATGTGTTATATCTGTGTAATATATGTGTTATGTATGTCTGCTATATGTGTCATATATGTTTTATATATGTTATATATGTTTTGTGTTATACATGTGTTATATATGTGTTATATATGTGTTATATATGTTATATGTGTTATATATGTCTTATATATGTTATATCTGTCTCATATATGTGTTATATACATGTTATATATGTGTTATATATGTGTTATATATGTCTCATATATGTGTTATATATGTTATATATGTGTTATATCTGTCCCATATATATGTTATATATGTGTTATGTATGTTATATATGTCTCATATGTGTTATATATGTGTTATGAATGTTATGTATGTGTCATATATGTGTCATATATGTGTCATATGTGTTATATATGTGTTATATATGTGATATATATGTGTCTTATATGTGTTATATATGTCTCATATATGTTATATATGTTATATATGTGTTATATATGTCCCATATATGTGTTTTATATATGTGTTATGTATGTTATATATGTCTCATATGTGTTATATATGTGTTATATATGTCTCATATATGTGTTATATATGTTATATATGTGTTATATATGTCCCATATATGTGTTATATATGTGTTATGTATGTTATATATGTCTCATATGTGTTATATATGTGTTATATATGTCTCATATATGTGTTATATATGTTATATATGTGTTATATATGTGTTATGTATGTTATATATGTCTCATATGTGTTATATATGTGTTATGAATGTTATTTATGTGTCATATATGTGTCATATATGTGTCATATGTGTTATATATGTGTTATATATGTTATATATCTGTTATATATGTGTTAAATCTGTGTAATATATGTTATATATTTGTTATGTATGTCTCCTATATGTGTTATATATTTGTCATATATGTGTTATATATGTCTCATATATGTGTTATTTACGTGTTATATATGTGTCATATATGTGTTATATATGTTATATATGTGTTATATATGTCTTTTATATGTCTCATATGTGTTAAATATGTTATATATGTGTTATATATGTGTTATATCTGTGTAATATATGTGTTATGTATGTCTGCTATATGTGTCATATATGTTTTATATATGTTATATATGTTTTGTGTTATACATGTGTTATATATGTGTTATATATGTGTTATATATGTTATATGTGTTATATATGTCTTATATATGTTATATCTGTCTCATATATGTGTTATATACATGTTATATATGTGTTATATATGTGTTATATATGTCTCATATATGTGTTATATATGTTATATATGTGTTATATCTGTCCCATATATATGTTATATATGTGTTATGTATGTTATATATGTCTCATATGTGTTATATATGTGTTATGAATGTTATGTATGTGTCATATATGTGTCATATATGTGTCATATGTGTTATATATGTGTTATATATGTGATATATATGTGTCTTATATGTGTTATATATGTCTCATATATGTTATATATGTTATATATGTGTTATATATGTCCCATATATGTGTTTTATATATGTGTTATGTATGTTATATATGTCTCATATGTGTTATATATGTGTTATATATGTCTCATATATGTGTTATATATGTTATATATGTGTTATATATGTCCCATATATGTGATATATATGTGTTATGTATGTTATATATGTCTCATATGTGTTATATATGTGTTATGAATGTTATGTATGTGTCATATATGTGTCATATATGTGTCATATGTGTTATATATATGTTTTATATATGTGTTATATATGTGTCATGTATGTGTTATATATGTCTCATATATGTGTTATATATGTTTCTTAAATGTGTTATATATGTCTCATATATGTGTTATATATGTTATATATGTGTTATATATGTCCCATATATGTGTTATATATGTGTTATGTATGTTATATATGTCTCATATGTGTTATATATGTGTTATGAATGTTATGTATGTGTCATATATGTGTCATATATGTGTCATATGTGTTATATATGTGTTATATATGTGTTATATATGTCTCATATATGTTTTATATTTGTGTTATATATGTCTCATGTATGTGTTATATATGTGTTATATATGTGTCATGTATGTGTTATATATGTCTCATATATGTGTTATATATGTGTCTTATATGTGTTATATGTGTCTCATATATGTTATATATGTTATATATGTGTTATATATGTCCCATATATGTGTTTTATATATGTGTAATGTATGTTATATATGTCTCATATGTGTTATAAATGTGTTATGAATGTTATGTATGTGTCATATATGTGTCATATGTGTTATATATGTGTTATATATGTGTTATATATGTCTCATATATGTGTTATATATGTTATATATGTGTTATATATGTCCCATATATGTGTTATATATGTGTTATGTATGTTATATATGTCTCATGTGTTATATATGTGTTATGAATGTTATGTATGTGTCATATATGTGTCATATATGTGTCATATGTGTTATATATGTGTTATATATGTGTTATATATGTGTCATGTATGTGTTATATATGTCTCATATATGTGTTATATATGTTTCTTAAATGTGTTATATATGTCTCATATATGTGTTATATATGTTATATATGTGTTATATATGTCCCATATATGTGTTATATATGTGTTATGTATGTTATATATGTCTCATATGTGTTATATATGTGTTATGAATGTTATGTATGTGTCATATATGTGTCATATATGTGTCATATGTGTTATATATGTGTTATATATGTGTTATATATGTCTCATATATGTGTTATATTTGTGTTATATATGTCTCATGTATGTGTTATATATGTGTTATATATGTGTCATGTATGTGTTATATATGTCTCATATGTGTTATATATGTGTTATATATGTGTTATATATGTCTCATATATGTGTTATATTTGTGTTATATATGTGTTATATATGTTATATATCTGTTATATATGTGTTAAATCTGTGTAATATATGTTATATATGTGTTATGTATGTCTCCTATATGTGTTATATATTTGTCATATATGTGTTATATATGTCTCATATATGTGTTATTTACGTGTTATATATGTGTCATATATGTGTTATATATGTTATATATGTGTTATATATGTCTCATATATGTCTCATATGTGTTAAATATGTTATATATGTGTTATATATGTGTTATATCTGTGTAATATATGTGTTATGTATGTCTGCTATATGTGTCATATATGTGTTATGTATGTGTTATGTATGTTATATATGTCTCATATGTGTTATATATGTGTTATGAATGTTATGTATGTGTCATATATGTGTCATACATGTGTCATATGTGTTATATATGTGTTATATATGTGTTATATATGTGTCATGTATGTGTTATATATGTCTCATATATGTGTTATATATGTGTTATGTATGTTATATATGTCTCATATGTGTTATATATGTGTTATGAATGTTATGTATGTGTCATATTTGTGTCATATATGTGTCATATGTGTTATATATGTGTTATATATGTGTTATATATGTCTCATATATGTGTCATATATGTTTTATATATGTTATATATGTTTTGTGTTATACATGTGTTATATATGTGTTATATATGTGTTATATATGTTATATGTGTTATATATGTCTTATATATGTTATATCTGTCTCATATATGTGTTATATACATGTTATATATGTGTTATATATGTGTTATATATGTCTCATATATGTGTTATATATGTTATATATGTGTTATATCTGTCCCATATATATGTTATATATGTGTTATGTATGTTATATATGTCTCATATGTGTTATATATGTGTTATGAATGTTATGTATGTGTCATATATGTGTCATATATGTGTCATATGTGTTATATATGTGTTATATATGTGATATATATGTGTCTTATATGTGTTATATATGTCTCATATATGTTATATATGTTATATATGTGTTATATATGTCCCATATATGTGTTTTATATATGTGTTATGTATGTTATATATGTCTCATATGTGTTATATATGTGTTATATATGTCTCATATATGTGTTATATATGTTATATATGTGTTATATATGTCCCATATATGTGTTATATATGTGTTATGTATGTTATATATGTCTCATATGTGTTATATATGTGTTATGAATGTTATGTATGTGTCATATATGTGTCATATATGTGTCATATGTGTTATATATATGTTTTATATATGTGTTATATATGTGTCATGTATGTGTTATATATGTCTCATATATGTGTTATATATGTTTCTTAAATGTGTTATATATGTCTCATATATGTGTTATATATGTTATATATGTGTTATATATGTCCCATATATGTGTTATATATGTGTTATGTATGTTATATATGTCTCATATGTGTTATATATGTGTTATGAATGTTATGTATGTGTCATATTTGTGTCATATATGTGTCATATGTGTTATATATGTGTTATATATGTGTTATATATGTCTCATATATGTGTCATATATGTTTTATATATGTTATATATGTTTTGTGTTATACATGTGTTATATATGTGTTATATATGTGTTATATATGTTATATGTGTTATATATGTCTTATATATGTTATATCTGTCTCATATATGTGTTATATACATGTTATATATGTGTTATATATGTGTTATATATGTCTCATATATGTGTTATATATGTTATATATGTGTTATATCTGTCCCATATATATGTTATATATGTGTTATGTATGTTATATATGTCTCATATGTGTTATATATGTGTTATGAATGTTATGTATGTGTCATATATGTGTCATATATGTGTCATATGTGTTATATATGTGTTATATATGTGATATATATGTGTCTTATATGTGTTATATATGTCTCATATATGTTATATATGTTATATATGTGTTATATATGTCCCATATATGTGTTTTATATATGTGTTATGTATGTTATATATGTCTCATATGTGTTATATATGTGTTATATATGTCTCATATATGTGTTATATATGTTATATATGTGTTATATATGTCCCATATATGTGTTATATATGTGTTATGTATGTTATATATGTCTCATATGTGTTATATATGTGTTATGAATGTTATGTATGTGTCATATATGTGTCATATATGTGTCATATGTGTTATATATATGTTTTATATATGTGTTATATATGTGTCATGTATGTGTTATATATGTCTCATATATGTGTTATATATGTTTCTTAAATGTGTTATATATGTCTCATATATGTGTTATATATGTTATATATGTGTTATATATGTCCCATATATGTGTTATATATGTGTTATGTATGTTATATATGTCTCATATGTGTTATATATGTGTTATGAATGTTATGTATGTGTCATATATGTGTCATATATGTGTCATATGTGTTATATATGTGTTATATATGTGTTATATATGTCTCATATATGTGTTATATTTGTGTTATATATGTCTCATGTATGTGTTATATATGTGTTATATATGTGTCATGTATGTGTTATATATGTCTCATATATGTGTTATATATGTGTCTTATATGTGTTATATGTGTCTCATATATGTTATATATGTTATATATGTGTTATATATGTCCCATATATGTGTTTTATATATGTGTAATGTATGTTATATATGTCTCATATGTGTTATAAATGTGTTATGAATGTTATTTATGTGTCATATATGTGTCATATATGTGTCATATGTGTTATATATGTGTTATATATGTGTTATATATGTCTCATATATGTGTTATATATGTTATATATGTGTTATATATGTCCCATATATGTGTTATATATGTGTTATGTATGTTATATATGTCTCATGTGTTATATATGTGTTATGAATGTTATGTATGTGTCATATATGTGTCATATATGTGTCATATGTGTTATATATGTGTTATATATGTGTTATATATGTGTCATGTATGTGTTATATATGTCTCATATATGTGTTATATATGTTTCTTAAATGTGTTATATATGTCTCATATATGTGTTATATATGTTATATATGTGTTATATATGTCCCATATATGTGTTATATATGTGTTATGTATGTTATATATGTCTCATATGTGTTATATATGTGTTATGAATGTTATGTATGTGTCATATATGTGTCATATATGTGTCATATGTGTTATATATGTGTTATATATGTGTTATATATGTCTCATATATGTGTTATATTTGTGTTATATATGTCTCATGTATGTGTTATATATGTGTTATATGTGTCATGTATGTGTTATATATGTCTCATATATGTGTTATATATGTGTCTTATATGTGTTATATGTGTCTCATATATGTTATATATGTTATATATGTGTTATATATGTCCCATATATGTGTTTTATATATGTGTTATGTATGTTATATATGTCTCATATGTGTTATATATGTGTTATATATGTCTCATATATGTGTTATATATGTTATATATGTGTTATATATGTCCCATATATGTGTTATATATGTGTTATGTATGTTATATATGTCTCATATGTGTTATATATGTGTTATGAATGTCATGTATGTGTCATATATGTGTCATATATGTGTCATATGTGTTATATATGTTTTATATATGTGTTATATATGTGTCATGTATGTGTTATATATGTCTCATATATGTGTTATATATGTTTCTTAAATGTGTTATATATGTCTCATATATGTGTTATATATGTTATATATGTGTTATATATGTCCCATATATGTGTTATATATGTGTTATGTATGTTATATATGTCTCATATGTGTTATAAATGTGTTATGAATGTTATGTATGTGTCATATATGTGTCATATATGTGTCATATGTGTTATATATGTGTTATATATGTGTTATATATGTCTCATATATGTGTTATATTTGTGTTATATATGTGTTATATATGTTATATATCTGTTATATGTGTGTTAAATCTGTGTAATAAATGTTATATATGTGTTATGTATGTCTCCTATATGTGTTATATATTTGTCATATATGTGTTATATATGTCTCATATATGTGTTATTTACGTGTTATATATGTGTCATATATGTGTTATATATGTTATATATGTGTTATATATGTCTCATATATGTCTCATATGTGTTAAATATGTTATATATGTGTTATATATGTGTTATATCTGTGTAATATATGTGTTATGTATGTCTGCTAAATGTGTCATATATGTGTTATGTATGTGTTATGTATGTTATATATGTCTCATATGTGTTATATATGTGTTATGAATGTTATGTATGTGTCATATATGTGTCATATATGTGTCATATGTGTTATATATGTGTTATATATGTGTTATATATGTGTCATGTATGTGTTATATATGTCTCATATATGTGTTATATATGTTATATATGTGTTATATATGTCCCATATATGTGTTATATATGTGTTATGTATGTTATATATGTCTCATATGTGTTATAAATGTTATGTATGTGTCCTATATGTGTTATATATGTGTCATATGTGTTATATATGTGTTATATATCTGTTATATATGTCTCATATATGTGTTATATTTGTGTTATATATGTGTTATATATGTTATATATCTGTTATATATGTGTTATATATGTCCCATATATGTATTATATATGTGTTATGTATGTTATATATGTCTCATATGTGTTATATATGTGTTATGAATGTTATGTATGTGTCATATATGTGTCATATGTGTTATATATGTGTTATATATGTGTTATATATGTCTCATATATGTGTTATATTTGTGTTATATATGTGTTATATATGTTATATATCTGTTATATATGTGTTAAATCTGTGTAATATATGTTATATATGTGTTATGTATGTCTCCTATATGTGTTATATATTTGTCATATATGTGTTATATATGTCTCATATATGTGTTATTTACATGTTATATATGTGTCATATATGTGTTATATTTGTTATATATGTGTTATATATGTCTCATATATGTCTCATATGTGTTAAATATGTTATATATGTGTTATATATGTGTTACATCTGTGTAATATATGTGTTATGTATGTCTGCTATATGTGTCATATATGTTTTATATATGTTATATATGTTTTGTGTTATACATGTGTTATATATGTGTTATATATGTGTTATATATGTGTTATATATGTCTCATATATGTCTCAAATGTGTTAAATATGTTATATATGTTATATATGTGTTATATCTGTGTAATATATGTGTTATGTATGTCTGCTATATGTGTCATATATGTGTTATGTATGTGTTATGTATGTTATATATGTCTCATATGTGTTATATATGTGTTTATGAATGTTATGTATGTGTCATATATGTGTCATATATGTGTCATATGTGTTATATATGTGTTATATATGTGTTATATATGTGTCATGTATGTGTTATATATGTCTCATATATGTGTTATATATGTTATATATGTGTTATATATGTCCCATATATGTGTTATATATGTGTTATGTATGTTATATATGTCTCATATGTGTTATATATGTGTTATGAATGTTATGTATGTGTCATATATGTGTTATATATGTTATATATGTGTTATATATGTGTTATATATGTGTTATATATGTCTCATATATGTGTTATATTTGTGTTATATATGTGTTATATATGTTATATATCTGTTATATATGTGTTATATATGTCCCATATATGTATTATATATGTGTTATGTATGTTATATATGTCTCATATGTGTTATATATGTGTTATGTATGTTATATATGTCTCATATGTGTTATATATGTGTTATGAATGTTATGTATGTGTCATCTATGTGTCATATATGTGTCATATGTGTTATATATGTGTTATATATGTGTTATATATGTGTCATGTATGTGTTATATATGTCTCATATATGTGTTATATATGTTTAATATGTGTTATATATGTCCCATATATGTGTTATATATGTGATATGTATGTTATATATGTCTCATATGTGTTATATATGTGTTATGTATGTCTCCTATATGTGTTATATATTTGTCATATATGTGTTATATATGTCTCATATATGTGTTATTTACGTCTTATATATGTGTCATATATGTGTTATATATGTTATATATGTGTTATATATGTGTTATATCTGTGTAATATATGTGTTATGTATGTCTGCTATATGTGTCATATATGTTTTATATATGTTATATATGTTTTGTGTTATACATGTGTTATATATGTGTTATATATGTGTTATATATGTTATATGTGTTATATATGTCTTATATATGTTATATCTGTCTCATATATGTGTTATATACATGTTATATATGTGTTATATATGTGTTATGTATGTTATGTATGTTTTTATGTATGTAATGTATGTCTCATATATGTGTTATATACGTGTTATATATGTGTTATATGTGTCTCATATAAGTGTTATATATGTTATATATGTGTTATATATGTCCCATATATGTGTTATATATGTGTTATGTATGTTATATATGTCTCATATGTGTTATATATGTGTTATGAATGTTATATATGTGTCATATATGTGTCATATGTGTTATATATGTGTTATATATGTGTTATATATGTGTCATGTATGTGTTATATATGTCTCATATATGTGTTATATATGTGTCTTATATGTGTTATATATGTCTCATATATGTTATATATGTTATATATGTGTTATATATGTCCCATATATGTGTTTTATATATGTGTTATGTATGTTATATATGTCTCATATGTGTTATATATGTGTTATATATGTCTCATATATGTGTTATATATGTTATATATGTGTTATATATGTCCCATATATGTGTTATATATGCGTTATGTATGTTATATATGTCTCATATGTGTTATATATGTGTTATGAATGTTATGTATGTGTCAAATATGTGTCATATATGTGTCATATGTGTTATATATGTGTTATATATGTGTTATATATGTGTCATGTATGTGTTATATATGTCTCATATATGTGTTATATATGTTTCTTAAATGTGTTATATATGTCTCATATATGTGTTATATATGTTATATATGTGTTATATATGTCCCATATATGTGTTATATATGTGTTATGTATGTTATATATGTCTCATATGTGTTATATATGTGTTATGAATGTTATGTATGTGTCATATATGTGTCATATATGTGTCATATGTGTTATATATGTGTTATATATGTGTTATATATGTGTCATATATGTGTCATATATGTGTCATATGTGTTATATATGTGTTATATATGTGTTATATATGTGTCATGTATGTGTTATATATGTGTCATATGTGTTATATATGTTTCTTAAATGTGTTATATATGTCTCATATATGTGTTATATATGTTATATATGTGTTATATATGTCCCCATATATGTGTTATATATGTGTTATGTATGTTATATATGTCTCATATGTGTTATAAATGTGTTATGAATGTTATGTATGTGTCATATATGTGTCATATATGTGTCATATGTGTTATATATGTGTTATATATGTCTCATATATGTGTTATATTTGTGTTATATATGTGTTATATCTGTGTTGTATGTCTGCTATATGTGTCATATATGTGTTATGTATGTGTTATGTATGTTATATATGTCTCATATGTGTTATATATGTGTTATGAATGTTATGTATGTGTCATATATGTGTCATATATGTGTCATATGTGTTATATATGTCTCATATATCTGTTATATATGTTATATATGTGTTATATATGTCCCATATATGTGTTATATATGTGTTATGTATGTTATATATGTCTCATATGTGTTATATATGTGTTATGAATGTTATGTATGTGTCATATATGTGTCATATATGTGTCATATGTGTTATATATGTGTTATATATGTCTCATATATGTGTTATATTTGTGTTATATATGTGGTTATATATGTTATATATCTGTTATATATGTGTTAAATCTGTGTAATATATGTTATATATGTGTTATGTATGTCTCCTATATGTGTTATATATGTGTTATGAATGTTATGTATGTGTCATATATGTGTCATATATGTGTCATATGTGTTATATATGGGTTATATATGTGTTATATATGTGTCATGTATGTGTTATATATGTCTCATATATGTGTTATATATGTGTTATATATGTGTTATATATGTCTCATATATGTGTTATATTTGTGTTATATATGTGTTATATATGTTATATATCTGTTATATATGTGTTAAATCTGTGTAATATATGTTATATATGTGTTATATATGTCTCATATGTGTTATATATGTGTTTATGAATGTTATGTATGTGTCATATATGTGTCATATATGTGTCATATGTGTTATATATGTGTTATATATGTGTTATATATGTTATATATGTCTCATATGTGTTATATATGTGTTATGAATGTTATGTATGTGTCATATATGTGTCATATATGTGTCATATGTGTTATATATGTGTTATATATGTGTTATATATGTCTCATATATGTGTTATATTTGTGTTATATATGTGTTATATATGTTATATATCTGTTATATATGTCCCATATATGTGTTATATATGTGTTTATGTATGTTATATATGTCTCATATGTGTTATATATGTGTTATGAATGTTATGTATGTGTCATATATGTGTCATATATGTGTCATATGTGTTATATATGTGTTATATATGTGTTATATATGTCTCATATATGTGTTATATTTGTGTTATATATGTTGTTATATATGTTATATATCTGTTATATATGTGTTAAATCTGTGTAAAATATGTTATATATGTGTTATGTATGTCTCCTATATGTGTTATATATTTGTCATATATGTGTTATTTATGTCTCATATATGTGTTATTTACGTGTTATATATGTGTCCATATATGTGTTATATATGTTATATATGTGTTATATATGTCTCATATATGTCTCATATGTGTTAAATATGTTATATATGTGTTATATATGTGTTATATCTGTGTAATATATGTGTTAAGTATGTCTGCTATATGTGTCATATATGTTTTATATATGTTATATATGTTTTGTGTTATACATGTGTTATATATGTGTTATATATGTGTTATATATGTTATATATGTGTTATATATGTCCCATATATGTGTTATATATGTGTTATGTATGTTATATATGTCTCATATGTGTTATATATGTGTTATATATGTCTCATATATGTGTTATATATGTTATATATGTGTTATATATGTCCCATATATGTATTATATATGTGTTATGTATGTTATATATGTCTCATATGTGTTATATATGTGTTATGAATGTTATGTATTGTGTCATATATGTGTCATATATGTGTCATATGTGTTATATATGTGTTATATAAGTGTCATGTATGTGTTATATATGTCTCATATATGTGTTATATATGTGTCTTAAATGTGTTATATATGTCTCATATATGTGTTATATATGTTATATATGTGTTATATATGTCCCATATATGTGTTATATATGTGTTATGTATGTTATATATGTCTCATATGTGTTATATATGTGTTATGAATGTTATGTATTTGTCATATATGTGTCATATATGTGTCATATGTGTTATATATGTGTTATATATGTGTTATATATGTCTCATATATGTGTTATATTTGTGTTATATATGTGTTATATATGTTATATATGTGTTATATATGTGTTAAATCTGTGTAATATATGTTATATATGTGTTATGTATGTCTCCTATATGTGTTATATATTTGTCATATATGTGTTATATATGTCTCATATATGTGTTATTTAAGTGTTATATATGTGTCATATATGTGTTATATATGTTATATATGTGTTATATATGTCTCATATATGTCTCATATGTGTTAAATATGTTATATATGTGTTATATATGTATTATATCTGTGTAATATATGTGTTATGTATGTCTGCTATATGTGTCATATATGTGTTATGTATGTGTTAAATCTGTGTAATATATGTTATATATGTGTTATGTATGTCTCCTATATGTGTTATATATTTGTCATATATGTGTTATATATGTCTCATATATGTGTTATTTAAGTGTTATATATGTGTCATATATGTGTTATATATGTTATATATGTGTTATATATGTCTCATATATGTCTCATATGTGTTAAATATGTTATATATGTGTGTTATATATGTATTATATCTGTGTAATATATGTGTTATGTATGTCTGCTATATGTGTCATATATGTGTTATATATGTCTCATATATGTGTTATTTACGTGTTATATATGTGTCATATATGTGTTATATATGTTATATATGTGTTATATATGTCTCATATATGTCTCATATGTGTTAAATATGTTATATATGTGTTATATATGTGTTATATCTGTGTAATATATGTGTTATGTATGTCTGCTATATGTGTCATATATGTTTTATATATGTTATATATGTTTTGTGTTATACATGTTATATATGTGTTATATATGTGTTATATATGTTATATGTGTTATATATGTGTTATATATGTTATATCTGTCTCATATATGTGTTATATACATGTTATATATGTGTTATATATGTGTTATGTATGTTATGTATGTTTTATGTATGTAATGTATGTCTCATATATGTGTTATATACGTGTTATATATGTGTTATATATGTCTCATATAAGTGTTATATATGTTATATATGTGTTATATATGTCCCATATATGTGTTATATATGTGTTATGTATTTTATATATGTCTCATATGTGTTATATATGTGTTATGAATGTTATATATGTGTCATATATGTGTCATATGTGTTATATATGTGTTATATATGTGTTATATATGTGTCATGTATGTGTTATATATGTCTCATATATGTGTTATATATGTGTCTTATATGTGTTATATATGTCTCATATATGTTATATATGTTATATATGTGTTATATATGTCCCATATATGTGTTTATATATATGTGTTATGTATGTTATATATGTCTCATATGTGTTATATATGTGTTATATATGTCTCATATATGTGTTATATATGTTATATATGTGTTATATATGTCCCATATATGTGTTATATATCTGTGTTATGTATGTTATATATGTCTCATATGTGTTATATATGTGTTATGAATGTTATGTATGTGTCAAATATGTGTCATATATGTGTCATATGTGTTATATATGTGTTATATATGTGTTATATATGTGTCATGTATGTGTTATATATGTCTCATATATGTGTTATATATGTTTCTTAAATGTGTTATATATGTCTCATATATGTGTTATATATGTTATATATGTGTTATATATGTCCCATATATGTGTTATATATGTGTTATGTATGTTATATATGTCTCATATGTGTTATATATGTGTTATGAATGTTATGTATGTGTCATATATGTGTCATATATGTGTCATATGTGTTATATATGTGTTATATATGTGTTATATATGTGTCATATATGTGTCATATATGTGTCATATGTGTTATATATGTGTTATATATGTGTTATATATGTGTCATGTATGTGTTATATATGTGTCATATATGTGTTATATATGTTTCTTAAATGTGTTATATATGTCTCATATATGTGTTATATATGTTATATATGTGTTATATATGTCCCATATATGTGTTATATATGTGTTATGTATGTTATATATGTCTCATATGTGTTATAAATGTGTTATGAATGTTATGTATGTGTCATATATGTTGTTCATATATGTGTCATATGTGTTATATATGTGTTATATATGTGTTATATATGTCTCATATATGTGTTATATTTGTGTTATATATGTGTTATATCTGTGTAATATATGTGTTATGTATGTCTGCTATATGTGTCATATATGTGTTATGTATGTGTTATGTATGTTATATATCTCTCATATGTGTTATATATGTGTTATGAATGTTATGTATGTGTCATATATGTGTCATATATGTGTCATATGTGTTATATATGTGTTATATATGTCTCATATATGTGTCATGTATGTGTTATATATGTCCCATATATGTGTTATATATGTGTTATGTATGTTATATATGTCTCATATGTGTTATATATGTGTTATGAATGTTATGTATGTGTCATATATGTGTCATATATGTGTCATATGTGTTATATATGTGTTATATATGTGTTATATATGTCTCATATATGTGTTATATTTGTGTTATATATGTGTTATATATGTTATATATCTGTTATATATGTGTTAAATCTGTGTAATATATGTTATATATGTGTTATGTATGTCTCCTATATGTGTTATATATGTGTTATGAATGTTATGTATGTGTCATATATGTGTCATATATGTGTCATATGTGTTATATATGGGTTATATATGTGTTATATATGTGTCATGTATGTGTTATATATGTCTCATATATGTGTTATATATGTGTTATATATGTGTTATATAGGTCTCATATATGTGTTATATTTGTGTTATATATGTGTTATATATGTTATATATCTGTTATATATGTGTTAAATCTGTGTAATATATGTTATATATGTGTTATATATGTCTCATATGTGTTATATATGTGTCATGAATGTTATGTATGTGTCATATATGTGTCATATATGTGTCTTATGTGTTATATATGTGTTATATATGTGTTATATATGTTATATATGTCTCATATGTGTTATATATGTGTTATGAATGTTATGTATGTGTCATATATTTGTCATATATGTGTCATATGTGTTATATATGTGTTATATATGTGTTATATATGTCTCATATATGTGTTATATTTGTGTTATATATGTGTTATATATGTTATATATGTGTTATATATGTCCCATATATGTGTTATATATGTGTTATGTATGTTATATATGTCTCATATGTGTTATATATGTGTTATGAATGTTATGTATGTGTCATATATGTGTCATATATGTGTCATATGTGTTATATATGTGTTATATATGTGTTATATATGTCTCATATATGTGTTATATATGTGTCTTAAATGTGTTATATATGTCTCATATATGTGTTATATATGTTATATATGTGTTATATATGTCCCATATATGTGTTATATATGTGTTATGTATGTTATATATGTCTCATATGTGTTATATATGTGTTATGAATGTTATGTATTTGTCATATATGTGTCATATATGTGTCATATGTGTTATATATGTGTTATATATGTGTTATATATGTCTCATATATGTGTTATATTTGTGTTATATATGTGTTATATATGTTATATATGTGTTATATATGTGTTAAATCTGTGTAATATATGTTATATATGTGTTATGTATGTCTCCTATATGTGTTATATATTTGTCATATATGTGTTATATATGTCTCATATATGTGTTATTTAAGTGTTATATATGTGTCATATATGTGTTATATATGTTATATATGTGTTATATATGTCTCATATATGTCTCATATGTGTTAAATATGTTATATATGTGTTATATATGTATTATATCTGTGTAATATATGTGTTATGTATGTCTGCTATATGTGTCATATATGTGTTATGTATGTGTTATGTATGTTATATATGTCTCATATGTGTTATATATGTGTTATGAATGTTATGTATGTATCATATATGAGTCATATATGTGTCATATGTGTTATATATGTGTTATATATGTGTTATATATGTGTCATGTATGTGTTATATATGTCTCATATATGTGTTATATATGTTATATATGTGTTATATATGTCCCATATATGTGTTATATATGTGTTATGTATGTTATATATGTCTCATATGTGTTATATATGTGTTATGAATGTTATGTATGTTTCATATATGTGACATATATGTGTCATATGTGTTATATATGTGTTATATATGTGTTATATATGTCTCATATATATGTTATATTTGTGTTATATATGTGTTATATATGTTATATATCTGTTATATATGTGTTAAATCTGTGTAATATATGTTATATATGTGTTATGTATGTCTCCTATATGTGTTATATAAGTGTTATGAATGTTATGTATGTGTCATATATGTGTCATATATGTGTCATATGTGTTATATATGGGTTATATATGTGTTATATATGTGTCATGTATGTGTTATATATGTCTCATATATGTGTTATATATGTGTTATATATGTGTTATATATGTCTCATATATGTGTTATATTTGTGTTATATATGTGTTATATATGTTATATATCTGTTATATATGTGTTAAATCTGTGTAATATATGTTATATATGTGTTATATATGTCTCATATGTGTTATATATGTGTTATGAATTTTATGTATGTGTCATATATGTGTCATATATGTGTCATATGTGTTATATATGTGTTATATATGTGTTATATATGTGTCATGTATGTGTTATATATGTCTCATATATGTGTTATATATGTTATATATGTGTTATATATGTCCCATATATGTGTTATATATGTGTTATGTATGTTATATAGGTCTCATATGTGTTATATATGTGTTATGAATGTTATGTATGTGTCATATATGTGTCATATATGTGTCATATGTGTTATATATGTGTTATATATGTGTTACATATGTCTCATATATGTGTTATATTTGTGTTATATATGTGTTATATATGTTATATATCTGTTATATATGTGTTATATATGTATTATATCTGTGTAATATATGTGTTATGTATGTCTGCTATATGTGTCATATATGTGTTATGTATGTGTTATGTATGTTATATATGTCTCATATGTGTTATATATGTGTTATGAATGTTATGTATGTGTCATATATGAGTCATATATGTGTCATATGTGTTATATATGTGTTATATATGTGTTATATATGTGTCATGTATGTGTTATATATGTCTCATATATGTGTTATATATGTTATATATGTGTTATATATGTCCCATATATGTGTTATATATGTGTTATGTATGTTATATATGTCTCATATGTGTTATATATGTGTTAAGAATGTTATGTATGTGTCATATATGTGACATATATGTGTCATATGTGTTATATATGTGTTATATATGTGTTATATATGTTATATATCTGTTATATATGTGTTAAATCGGTGTAATATATGTTATATATGTGTATGTATGTCTCCTATATGTGTTATATATGTGTTATGAATGTTATGTATGTGTCATATATGTGTCATATATGTGTCATATGTGTTATATATGGGTTATATATGTGTTATATATGTGTCATGTATGTGTTATATATGTCTCATATATGTGTTATATATGTGTTATATATGTGTTATATATGTCTCATATATGTGTTATATTTGTGTTATATATGTGTTATATATGTTATATATCTGTTATATATGTGTTAAATCTGTGTAATATATGTTATATATGTGTTATATATGTCTCATATGTGTTATATATGTGTTATGAATGTTATGTATGTGTCATATATGTGTCATATATGTGTCATATGTGTTATATATGTGTTATATAAGTGTCATGTATGTGTTATATATGTCTCATATATGTGTTATATATGTGTCTTAAATGTGTTTATATATGTCTCATATATGTGTTATATATGTTATATATGTGTTATATATGTCCCATATATGTGTTATATATGTGTTATGTATGTTATATATGTCTCATATGTGTTATATATGTGTTATGAATGTTATGTATTTGTCATATATGTGTCATATATGTGTCATATGTGTTATATATGTGTTATATATGTGTTATATATGTCTCATATATGTGTTATATTTGTGTTATATATGTGTTATATATGTTATATATGTGTTATATATGTGTTAAATCTGTGTAATATATGTTATATATGTGTAATGTATGTCTCCTATATGTGTTATATATTTTGTCATATATGTGTTATATATGTCTCATATATGTGTTATTTAAGTGTTATATATGTGTCATATATGTGTTATATATGTTATATATGTGTTATATATGTCTCATATATGTCTCATATGTGTTAAATATGTTATATATGTGTTATATATGTATTATATCTGTGTAATATATGTGTTATGTATGTCTGCTATATGTGTCATATATGTGTTATGTATGTGTTAAATCTGTGTAATATATGTTATATATGTGTTATATATGTCTCATATGTGTTATATATGTGTTATGAATGTTATGTATGTGTCATATATGTGTCATATATGTGTCATATGTGTTATATATGTGTTATATATGTGTTATATATGTTATATATGTCTCATATGTGTTATATATGTGTTATGAATGTTATGTATGTGTCATATATGTGTCATATATGTGTCATATGTGTTATATATGTGTTATATATGTGTTATATATGTCTCATATATGTGTTATATTTGTGTTATATATGTGTTATATATGTTATATATCTGTTATATATGTCCCATATATGTGTTATATATGTGTTATGTATGTTATATATGTCTCATATGTGTTATATATGTGTTATGAATGTTATGTATGTGTCATATATGTGTCATATATGTGTCATATGTGTTATATATGTGTTATATATGTGTGTTATATATGTCTCATATATGTGTTATATTTGTGTTATATATGTGTTATATATGTTATATATCTGTTATATATGTGTTAAATCTGTGTAAAATATGTTATATATGTGTTATGTATGTCTCCTATATGTGTTATATATTTGTCATATATGTGTTATTTATGTCTCATATATGTGTTATTTACGTGTTATATATGTGTCATATATGTGTTATATATGTTATATATGTGTTATATATGTCTCATATATGTCTCATATGTGTTAAATATGTTATATATGTGTTATATATGTGTTATATCTGTGTAATATATGTGTTAAGTATGTCTGCTATATGTGTCATATATGTTTTATATATGTTATATATGTTTTGTGTTATACATGTGTTATATATGTGTTATATATGTGTTATATATGTTATATATGTGTTATATATGTCCCATATATGTGTTATATATGTGTTATGTATGTTATATATGTCTCATATGTGTTATATATGTGTTATATATGTCTCATATATGTGTTATATATGTTATATATGTGTTATATATGTCCCATATATGTATTATATATGTGTTATGTATGTTATATATGTCTCATATGTGTTATATATGTGTTATGAATGTTATGTATGTGTCATATATGTGTCATATATGTGTCATATGTGTTATATATGTGTTATATAAGTGTCATGTATGTGTTATATATGTCTCATATATGTGTTATATATGTGTCTTAAATGTGTTATATATGTCTCATATATGTGTTATATATGTTATATATGTGTTATATATGTCCATATATGTGTTATATATGTGTTATGTATGTTATATATGTCTCATATGTGTTATATATGTGTTATGAATGTTATGTATTTGTCATATATGTGTCATATATGTGTCATATGTGTTATATATGTGTTATATATGTGTTATATATGTCTCATATATGTGTTATATTTGTGTTATATATGTGTTATATATGTTATATATGTGTTATATATGTGTTAAATCTGTGTAATATATGTTATATATGTGTTATGTATGTCTCCTATATGTGTTATATATTTGTCATATATTTGTTATATATGTCTCATATATGTGTTATTTAAGTGTTATATATGTGTCATATATGTGTTATATATGTTATATATGTGTTATATATGTCTCATATATGTCTCATATGTGTTTAAATATGTTATATATGTGTTATATATGTATTATATCTGTGTAATATATGTGTTATGTATGTCTGCTATATGTGTCATATATGTGTTATGTATGTGTTAAATCTGTGTAATATATGTTATATATGTGTTATGTATGTCTCCTATATGTGTTATATATTTGTCATATATGTGTTATATATGTCTCATATATGTGTTATTTAAGTGTTATATATGTGTCATATATGTGTTATATATGTTATATATGTGTTATATATGTCTCATATATGTCTCATATGTGTTAAATATGTTATATATGTGTTATATATGTATTATATCTGTGTAATATATGTGTTATGTATGTCTGCTATATGTGTCATATATGTGTTATATATGTCTCATATATGTGTTATTTACGTGTTATATATGTGTCATATATGTGTTATATATGTTATATATGTGTTATATATGTCTCATATATGTCTCATATGTGTTAAATATGTTATATATGTGTTTATATATGTGTTATATCTGTGTAATATATGTGTTATGTATGTCTGCTATATGTGTCATATATGTTTTATATATGTTATATATGTTTTGTGTTATACATGTTATATATGTGTTATATATGTGTTATATATGTTATATGTGTTATATATGTGTTATATATGTTATATCTGTCTCATATATGTGTTATATACATGTTATATATGTGTTATATATGTGTTATGTATGTTATGTATGTTTTATGTATGTAATGTATGTCTCATATATGTGTTATATACGTGTTTATATATGTGTTATATATGTCTCATATAAGTGTTATATATGTTATATATGTGTTATATATGTCCCATATATGTGTTATATATGTGTTATGTATTTTATATATGTCTCATATGTGTTATATATGTGTTATGAATGTTATATATGTGTCATATATGTGTCATATGTGTTATATATGTGTTATATATGTGTTATATATGTGTCATGTATGTGTTATATATGTCTCATATATGTGTTATATATGTGTCTTATATGTGTTATATATGTCTCATATATGTTATATATGTTATATATGTGTTATATATGTCCCATATATGTGTTTTATATATGTGTTATGTATGTTATATATGTCTCATATGTGTTATATATGTGTTATATATGTCTCATATATGTGTTATATATGTTATATATGTGTTATATATGTCCCATATATGTGTTATATATGTGTTATGTATGTTATATATGTCTCATATGTGTTATATATGTGTTATGAATGTTATGTATGTGTCAAATATGTGTCATATATGTGTCATATGTGTTATATATGTGTTATATATTGTTGTTATATATGTGTCATGTATGTGTTATATATGTCTCATATATGTGTTATATATGTTTCTTAAATGTGTTATATATGTCTCATATATGTGTTATATATGTTATATATGTGTTATATATGTCCCATATATGTGTTATATATGTGTTATGTATGTTATATATGTCTCATATGTGTTATATATGTGTTATGAATGTTATGTATGTGTCATATATGTGTCATATATGTGTCATATGTGTTATATATGTGTTATATATGTGTTATATTATGTGTCATATATGTGTCATATATGTGTCATATGTGTTATATATGTGTTATATATGTGTTATATATGTGTCATGTATGTGTTATATATGTGTCATATATGTGTTATATATGTTTCTTAAATGTGTTATATATGTCTCATATATGTGTTATATATGTTATATATGTGTTATATATGTCCCATATATGTGTTATATATGTGTTATGTATGTTATATATGTCTCATATGTGTTATAAATGTGTTATGAATGTTATGTATGTGTCATATATGTGTCATATATGTGTCATATGTGTTATATATGTGTTATATATGTGTTATATATGTCTCATATATGTGTTATATTTGTGTTATATATGTGTTATATCTGTGTAATATATGTGTTATGTATGTCTGCTATATGTGTCATATATGTGTTATGTATGTGTTATGTATGTTATATATCTCTCATATGTGTTATATATGTGTTATGAATGTTATGTATGTGTCATATATGTGTCATATATGTGTCATATGTGTTATATATGTGTTATATATGTCTCATATATGTGTCATGTATGTGTTATATATGTCCCATATATGTGTTATATATGTGTTATGTATGTTATATATGTCTCATATGTGTTATATATGTGTTATGAATGTTATGTATGTGTCATATATGTGTCATATATGTGTCATATGTGTTATATATGTGTTATATATGTGTTATATATGTCTCATATATGTGTTATATTTGTGTTATATATGTGTTATATATGTTATATATCTGTTATATATGTGTTAAATCTGTGTAATATATGTTATATATGTGTTATGTATGTCTCCTATATGTGTTATATATGTGTTATGAATGTTATGTATGTGTCATATATGTGTCATATATGTGTCATATGTGTTATATATGGGTTATATATGTGTTATATATGTGTCATGTATGTGTTATATATGTCTCATATATGTGTTATATATGTGTTATATATGTGTTATATAGGTCTCATATATGTGTTATATTTGTGTTATATATGTGTTATATATGTTATATATCTGTTATATATGTGTTAAATCTGTGTAATATATGTTATATATGTGTTATATATGTCTCATATGTGTTATATATGTGTCATGAATGTTATGTATGTGTCATATATGTGTCATATATGTGTCTTATGTGTTATATATGTGTTATATATGTGTTATATATGTTATATATGTCTCATATGTGTTATATATGTGTTATGAATGTTATGTATGTGTCATATATTTGTCATATATGTGTCATATGTGTTATATATGTGTTATATATGTGTTATATATGTCTCATATATGTGTTATATTTGTGTTATATATGTGTTATATATGTTATATATGTGTTATATATGTCCCATATATGTGTTATATATGTGTTATGTATGTTATATATGTCTCATATGTGTTATATATGTGTTATGAATGTTATGTATGTGTCATATATGTGTCATATATGTGTCATATGTGTTATATATGTGTTATATATGTGTTATATATGTCTCATATATGTGTTATATATGTGTCTTAAATGTGTTATATATGTCTCATATATGTGTTATATATGTTATATATGTGTTATATATGTCCCATATATGTGTTATATATGTGTTATGTATGTTATATATGTCTCATATGTGTTATATATGTGTTTATGAATGTTATGTATTTGTCATATATGTGTCATATATGTGTCATATGTGTTATATATGTGTTATATATGTGTTATATATGTCTCATATATGTGTTATATTTGTGTTATATATGTGTTATATATGTTATATATGTGTTTATATATGTGTTTAAATCTGTGTAATATATGTTATATATGTGTTATGTATGTCTCCTATATGTGTTATATATTTGTCATATATGTGTTTATATATGTCTCATATATGTGTTATTTAAGTGTTATATATGTGTCATATATGTGTTATATATGTTATA
>JBBDHG010000589.1:0-20000 GCA_037951165.1 Lophius americanus
AAGAAAGAAGAAAGAAAAGAAAGGAAGAAAGAAGAAAGGAAATAAAGAAAGAAAGGAAGAAAGAAGGAAAGAAAGAAAGGAAGAAAAAAGAAGGAAAGAAAGAAGGAGAAAGAAAGGAAGAAAGAAGAAAGAAGGAAAGAAAGAAAGAAGGAAAGAAAGAAAGAAGAAAGAAAGGAAGAAAGAAAGAAGAAAGAAAGAAAGAAAGAAGAAAGAAGAAAGAAGGAAAGAAAGAAAGAAAGAAAGAAGAAAGAAGGAAAGAAAGAAAAGAAGAAAGAAAGAAGGAAAGAAAGAAAGAAGAAAGAAAGAAGAAAGAAGAAAGAAGAAAGAAAGAAAGAAGAAAGAAAGAAAGAAAGAAAAAAAAGAAGAAAGAAAGAAAGGAAGAAAGAAGAAAGAAGGAAAGAAAGAAAGAAGGAAAGAAAGAAAGAAGAAAGAAAGAAAGAAAGAAGAAAGAAGAAAGAAAGAAAGAAAGAAAGAAAGGAAGAAAGAAGAAAGAAGGAAAGAAAGAAAGAAAGAAAGAAAGAAGAAAGAAAGGAAGAAAGAAAGAAAGGAAAGAAGGAAGAAAGAAAGAAGGAAAGAAGAAAGAAAGAAAGAAAGAAGAAAGAAAGAAAGAAAGAGGAAAGAAAGAAAGAAAGGAAGAAAGAAATAAGGAAAGAAAGAAGGAAATAAGGAAAGGAAGAAGGAAATAAGGAAAGGAAGAAGGCCTGCAGTGAAGCGAGGCTTTGATGCCGGCGTCGGGCGGCTCAGAACAGAATGAAACAGAAAAAGAGCAGATGAAGAATATATGATGAAGAATATGTGTCAGTACCAGTCGTTTATTGCCCGCGGGGAGTGAGCTGAACTTTCAACTCGCTCTCTTTCTCTCTGCGCTCGACCCGGTTGAAAGTGGAATGTATTCTATAGGCAGCTGCGGCTGAAAGAGGTGGTCTCAACATCTCCAACATCACCCACAGGTTTCTGGCATTCCTCCCCATCCAGCAGCACTCAGAAGAGCCTACAGAACCCAAGACGGATCGGACCCCTCACGGTTCCCTCTCATTCTCTCTCTACCTCACATTATTCTGTTCTGGTTCTTCAGAGTCCATGTGACATAAAAGAATCGGCGAAAACACCAGATGCATGTTTTAAAAGCCTATTTCTTTATTTATCTCTTTATCATTATTATTATTATTATTATTATTATTATTATTATTATTATTATTATCATTATTATTTTGTTTTAAGGGAAAGGTCATCAAAAACTTACATCAGTTCAGAGGAACTTCTCCTAAGCTCTCGTCCCGACAGAAAGGGTATCTCCCCAAAAGTTCCCCAATCCCCAACCTTTTTGGGATAGAGCTCCCCCTAGTGTCAGAAATGTACACTCCACCTTTCCTAAAATCCCTCCACTTCTTCCTCCCTCTAAGGTCTGTGTGAGGATATAAGGTGTGAAAATCATCTATAAAACAGTTTCTGACTGTTTTGTCTTTTTGAAAGAATAAATAAAAGAAGCGCCCCCTAGTGAGTAAAATATGAACGATGGACAAATCAATCTGTCATCAGCCTGGGAGGATGTTGACAGATTGATCCGCTGGAAAAGTCAACAAGGCGACTGACGAGAGCGAGTGACGAAGAGGATCGCACGTTTCAGACTCCTTTACAGGTTTGGGATCATCTTTTTCTACGACATACATCTGGAGCCCAGTCCGAAGAAGAGGAGGGTCAGTGGATCTACTGGGAGAAGGATGCTGGAGATGGAGCTGCAGGCAGGAGAAGAAGGGGAGGAGCAAAGAAGAGGTTTGTGGACGTAGTGAGAGAGGACATGCAGTTGGTTGGTGTGACAGAGGAAGATGCAGAGGACAGGCGAAGGGAACAGCTGAAGAAGAAGAAGATGAAGAAGAAGAAGTATATTTTGGTGCAATCAGTGAAAGTGGAAAAGAAGTTCTGTGAGTTCTGAGGTGATGTTTGGCGGGTCAGACTTGTTGTCCAGCACGTTCCTCAGGCACAAACAAACATCTCTCCTTCATTTATTTCACCCTCCTGATTTGTCTTTTAAGTCTATCTAAAAGAATCGTGGAATGTGATCCAGTGAATCTGGATCAATCCTGTTCAGGGATTATTCCCAGACACTGTGTACCTGCAGCAGATGCCTTTCAGAACCTCCTCCTGAAAGGACCTGGACTACCTCCTCACAAAGAACTTCATTCAGAAAGGTCCGTTTCTGTTTACACACAACATCTTCCTTCTGATCAGGATCAGGGTCTTCATCGAATCTAGTCTGGATTAGGTTTCCCATGTAAACCCTAGTCCTGTTGGACTTAAAGACTCCACGGCCTTCTCTCCTGCACACCTCCATACCTCCACTGGTGTGTCATCAGGAACCACCGCCTTTCCATTCTTCATCCTCTTCAACGCTGCTCTCACTTCATCCTCACTGATCTTTTCACATCCTGTCATTTCCTCTTTACCCAGTTCTTAAAACTACTCCTTCATCTTCTCCTCACACTCTCCTCTCTAACCTTCATCATCCTGCTGCACATCCTTCCCATCCCAATGCCTCTTGTCAATCAAGTCCTTGCCTCCTTCCTTCGTGACCAAACTCTCACACATCTCTACCGGCACCACAAATAGTGGACCGAGTTCTAAAAAGTTCTGGAGGGCTGGGACGAAGGTCCGACAAGGTATGGTGGCGTATGTGAGGGAAATGATTCTTATTGTTTAGGTATCATGCCAGTCTATATTCAAACTTTAAAATCACAACTTCGTAAATTCCTGAACAAATTCGAGAATTTTCCCGGAGAAATAACTACAAAACCATAAGTGACAAATATATGCGTGACTCCACGGACATTTTCAATCTTCCAACAGGCGGTTAAATCTGTCAATCAGGGTCGAGAGGCGGGATATTCTGTGACTTATAATTCCAATAAAGAATCCATAAAAATAAATTGATCTCTGAATTAGCAGACAGAGCGAGGTAATGGTGATTAGTGTGTTCAGCATGGCAGAGCTAATTAGAGCAACAGCTGCTGCGTGTGTGTACGTGTTTGTGTGTGTGTGTGTGTGTGTACGTGTTTGTGTGTGTGTGTGTACGTGTTTGTGTGTGTACGTGTTTGTGTGTGTACGTGTTTGTGTGTGTGAGTGAGTGTGTGTACGTGTCTGTGTGAGTGTATGTATGTGTTTGTGTGTGTACGTGTTTGTGTGTGTGTGTACGTGTTTGTGTGTGTACGTGTTTGTCTGTGTGAGTGAGTGTGTGTACGTGTTTGTGTGGGTGTGTACGTGTGTGTGAGTGTGTGTACGTGTCTGTGTGAGTGTGTGTACGTGTCTGTCTGAATGTGTGTGTGAGTATGTGTGAGTATGTGTGTGTGTTTGTGAGCATGTGGGTTTGAGTGTGTGTGTGTGTGTGTATGTGTGTGTGTGTGTATGTGTGTGAGTATGTGTTTGAGAATGAGTGTGTGTGTGTGTGTATGTGTGTGAGTATGAGTGTGTGTGTGTGTGTATGTGTGTGAGTATGAGTGTGTGTGTGTGTGTGTGTGAGTATGTGTGTGAGTATGAGTGTGTGTGTGTGTGTGTTTGTGAGTATGTGTGTGAGTATGAGTGTGTGTGTGTGTGTGAGTATGTGTGTGAGTATGAGTGTGTGTGTGTGTGTGTGAGTATGTGTGTGAGTATGAGTGTGTGTGTGTGTGTGTGTGAGTATGTGTATGAGTATGAGTGTGTGTGTGTGTGTATGTGTGTGAGTGTGTGTGTGTGTGTATGTGTGTGAGTATGAGTGTGTGTGTGTGTGTGTTTGTGAGTATGTGTGTGAGTATGAGTGTGTGTGTGTGTGTGTTTGTGAGTATGTGTGTGAGTATGAGTGTGTGTGTGTGTGTGTTTGTGAGTATGAGTGTGTGTGTGTGTGTGAGTGTGTGAGTGTGTACATGTCAGGGTGTGGACTGATGTTTTCTGGTCTTAGACTTCAATTTCCTTTTCATTCTGACATGTCAGAGGCTGTAAATCACAGTCACACACACAGACACACACACAGACACACAGACACACACACAGACACACACACACACACACACACACACACACACGTGCACACGCATAGACACACCATCTGTGCATGGAGCTTCGAGATTTGCAGCATACAGTGAGCGGTGTGCGTGTGTGTGTGTGTGTGTGTGTGTGTTTGTGTGTGTGTGTGTGTGTGTGTGTGTTGGTTCACTTTAATTATTCTCTTATTCTACTCTACGGCTCAGCGTTGGTAAGATTATAGCTTTCTAACAACAAACCTGTTGGGTGTGATTTCATCTGACTGTTTGATGTTACAACCGTCTTATATTTCACCCGACTAACAACAAACTGCGGCTGTTCTTTGACCACATTTGGTTCAGTGCTGGTTAATGCTGGAGTGGGTTTATGTGGAGCTCTGGTTTTAATCACAGCTCCTCAACACACACCGGGCAGCAATATCGTGACACTCACCGCAAAATGAAAGAATGTCTGGCGTCTAAAAGCAGAAACCGATCAAGTGAGGGGAGATGAAGTCTAACTTTTCTTGCTGCTCCTCTCGTCTTCATTCTATTTATTTATTTATTTATTTATTTATCTCATTCTGTTCAACGTCAAAAAAAACACAAAAACACTTAAAATATGAATGTTGTTAATCAGGCTTTCTAAACACACACACACACACACACACACACACACACTCACATACACTCACATACACTCACACGCACACACACACACACGCACACACACACTCACATACACTCACACGCACACACACACACTCACATACACTCACACGCACACACACACACGCACACACACTCACATACACTCACACACACAAACGCACACATACACTCACACACACACACACTCACACGCAAACACACACACGCACACACACACTCACACACACGCACACACACACACACATACACTCACACACACAAACGCACACACACACTCACACACACACACGCACACACACACACGCACACACACTCACACACACGCACACACACTCACATACACTCACACACACACACGCACACACACACTCACACACACACGCACACACACACACCCACACACACACTCACACACACGCACACACACTCACATACACTCACACGCACACAGACACACGCAAACACACACTCTCACACGCGCACACACACACACACGCACACTCACACACGCGCACACACACACACACGCGCACACACACAGACTCACACACACACACACTCACATACACTCACACGCACACACACACGCGCACACACACACACGCACGCACACACACACACGCGCGCACACACAGACTCACACACACACACAGACACACGTTCTTCGAGTACATTCTCATTCCCAGGGTGTCAATCAAAGCCGCTTTGTCACATGACTCTGAGTCGCCTCCAGACGCCGTTAGCGTTTCCATGAGAAGCTACATGTCTTAAAACGGCCTTCATTGAACATTTGGTCCAGTTGGATTCCATTAGAGCAACAGTTCAATGAAATATAGATCGCATAGCAACCAGGTCCCAGGAGAGGTTCCAGGGTCGCCAGCACCTCAGGAGAGCAGGGTGTGCATCAACAAACAGCAAACATCCGTCACCATTTTATTTCTTCCTGGAGATAACGAGTCGCTTTGACTTTGTGGTGCTAACCACATGCTAACAACGGCCTTTGGACAGGAAGTGATCATCTGGATGACAGAGCAGTGGAATCTGGGGACGTGGAAGAAGAAGAAATTGGCTGATAATGGCCGCCACCATCACAAACGTCCATCAAACGTCTGAGAGCTTCTCTCCTGAACACGTGCAGCGAAGCACCGTCAACTTGGTTAAAAATAAAACACCCTTCACAATAACAATGCTTCCTAAATACTTCTTTTTCTTTTTCTTCTTAAACGTTACACTTGAAAGCGCATGAATGGGTTTGTCTCCGGAGAGAACATGGTGGTGCTGATTGAGTCCAGGGTCAAACAAACTGGAAGAGGTTGAATTTCTGGAAACAGCAGGTTCCATTTTTCATTTCTTAATATTATGTGGGCTAAAAACTCACGTCAAGTTAATTTATAGTTGTATTGTGGTAAATGAAAATAACCCTCTCACGCGGGAAAACGAGTTATTGTTCTCCTGGTGCTGACCCCAGTCCTCAGGAGGTTCTGGGCAGGAAGGGCCTCTGGACTAAAAGTGGTTCTGGAGCGGCCCAGAGAAGAAGACAGCGGAGGTGAAGTCAAAGATCATCTTTGAAGAGCCTTCATGTTTAATTGTTAACCTGCATTTATGTCTCACTAGGGCCCCCATAGAGGACCGGACCTAGGACCGGTCCTGTCTCTGCTCCAGAACAGGAAGCACCAGAGTGGTTTCGTTGTGACGGAGGAGTTTTCATGTGACCTTCTGCAACCTTCAAACTGTTACATGTTTAACCGTTTGAACTGGGCTGAACAGAGACGCTGAAGTGGAAGGCGCAGGAGACTACTACTGGCTACAGAGTATCTGAGAGGTAGTCGTAGAGTTAGTAGGAGATGCCGGTAGAGTCAGAGGCCGACAGTAACTCAGACATTAAAGGAGGAATCTGCAGGAATGATTCTGTTCTGGTTCTGTTGTGCCTCGGCGGAGGGTTGCGCTCTCTAAGTGATTCTTCTATTTGTGTTATTGTATTGTTTTGTGACATGTGTGTTAACTAGAAGAATCTCTGGCCCAGGAGTAATTACGTTTTGTCTCACATTAGTAGTCAGTCTTGTAATACTGGCAGCTTTGAGTCCACAGGAAGGTCGTTGTTTCGATCCCCGGCGCCTTTAGTCCACATATCCAAGTGTCTGTGAGAGAGACATCCAGACCCGAACGACTCCCAGTGGTCCTCCGATTGTTTGAGGGATGGCGTCATCTCTCCTAATGAGCGGGTGGTACTTTGTACGGTTCTGGCTGCCATCAGTGCTTGAAGGTATTGGTTCTGTCTGCTGTAATGGTCAAGAGTGTGTTAGAATGTTCCAGAAGAAAATAAAAGAACCACTGGTGGAACCAATAGCAGTCCGGCCCACCAGACCAACAAGCCATAACACTCTAACCATTGACAGGTGGAGCGAGGATGAGGATTTTTATTTGGTGCCAGATCACGTCGTTGGAACCAGAGGAAGAGGTCAAGCGTATGGATCTTACTTTCACCATGTCATGATTAGATGTTTGTTCAGAGATTCTCCAGAAGGTCTTGTTGGGTGTTCCTGGTCTGCAGCGGTCAGAACCAGCCAACGTGGCCGAAAGATCGCCGCTGGCGAACCAGCGACATGTTCGTTCGTTTTTAGACTGGACCACAGAATGCTGAAAAAGTTCATGCTGGTTCTGATACCCGTGTCAAAGGGCGGCGTTCTTGATCACAGCTGTTTTCTTTCATTACTTCATTAATTCCTTGTTATCAGTGAAGAGTTTGTGTGTCCGTCTCTCTCTGGCAGTTTGTCCATCAGTACCACACTCAGAACCCTAATGTGGGGGTTTATGAACTGTTGCCCCTCTGACTCCTACACGACCCCTGTGGGCTTCACCATGGCAACCAGCAGGGTCAGCCGGACAGCCAGAGGTCAGCCAGAGGTCAGCAGACAGATCTCTCTTCCTCTCTTTTCAGTCTGCTTTTACTTTGACCTGTTTAATGTCCTCTCTCACACTCACCCAGAGACACTGACCCGTGGGGAGATCAAGGTTCAAGCATGATGTCACTCTGAGAAGGTTCTCACTCTTACTGCCGGTTCAGTATGCAGAATAAACATAAACCCGTTTTTGATGATTCTTCTTTGATGTTCTGTGGATTTAACTTCACATTGAAGGCATGAGATTACCAGATGAATCCAGAGTTGAGTCATGGTGGCCAGGCGGAGGAGGGAGAGCCTGAACTTATAATAATCTTTACTTCATTTATCACATGTTAAACAGTAAATATATACGGCACAACGTCGTGAAATTTATCTCTGCATTCAACCCATCCCTGAGGGAGCAGTGGGCGGAGCCTGTGAGGGTCTGGGGATCTGACGTTTCAGGGTCTTTCTCAAGTTACATCCAGATTTTGATGTCCTTAGATAAGTGATAAGATTCACCCGGATTTACTGATGAGTATGTTTGTGTGTCATCTGCATAACAGTCAAAGTTTAGGAAGTGTTTTCTGATGATGATACCTAAAAGCAGCATTTATGATGTGAATTATAATGTTCCGAGCACAGATCCAGGTGGAACTCCATCACTAAATATCAACCACATAAATAGGAGTTAAACCAACTTAATGTTTTGCTTTTGATGCCATTTAAGTTTTGACTCTGTGGTAGAACGTGGCGGTCATCGCTATCGGTATTTAAGACCAGAACAGAGACCAGTCCCACATCTGATGGTTCTAACAGGTTCTTTGTATCTTTGACCGGCGCTGCTTCTGTGCTCTAAAACCTGCAAACTGGAAAACCTCAAATAAACGATTGTCATGCAGGAAATCCAATAAATCATTGGGACCTTTTTCTCAAGAATCCGCGAGAGGAAGGGAAGGTTAGATATCGGCCTGTAGTTGGATCGGGTCTAGTGGTCCCAGACCCGATTCGGTGGGGGGCTTACCTCAAACGACTATTTGAGATGAAGTCACTGCACCAGTTAAATAAAACGATCTTTGAACAGTTGAATCATCAGGTTTCCTCACCTTTAGTTTGAAGCACTCAAACAGTCTGGAGATCAGGAGGGGGTCCAACACTTTCTCAAAGAACCAGGGCCCACTGGACAACCGGTCTCATGTTTCTCAGACACATGATCTCCAGAACTGACGTTACACATTCTCACCTTGAAGTCAGTTCTGATCCGGGTTTAACGCGGAGAAAGACAAACCATCTTCTGGGGTCAGACGGTTTAGATGTGGTCTTTATTTTCATCAGATCATCTTCTAAGGTTGTTTTTTTAGTTGTTTTTAAAAGAACAGTTTCAGTTCTGTGATCTAAAACCTCATTTGAATGAATCATTGTCTTTTATAAAAATAAAAATAAAAGTGAATGTGGACAGAACACACAGAACACATGTCCAATAGAACTTTCTCTCCAGCCCTTCTTGGACCTGTGGACCTGTGGTGTCCTCCAGGGCCCCACCCGTGGCCCCTTTCTCTTCAGCCTCCACATTCTGCCACTGGCTCCTATTTTAAGAGTTTCAGTAAGAGACTCTAAATAAACTGTGTTTAAACAAACAGACCAGCGGGACATTAAAGTGTAAAAAAGATCAGTTACAAAGATGTAAATCAAGCATTGAAGCATCATCATCATCATCGTCATCGACACGTTGATCCTGGTTATTACCAGTCTGGCATGTTAGCATGCTATACGTTACGTAAAGCATTAATGCGTTAAATACGTTGTCCATCAGATTCATGGCTGCCAAAGCTTTAGAGTCACTGTTTGTGCTGATGGGAAGATTATTGTCTCCAGTCAGGATTAATTTATCACTTCTAGTTATCCTAAGCGGAGAATTCCTGTATAAACAGCTGGGAATGTTTTGGTGGCCAATCCAGTGTAATTATCAACGCTAACGACTCGCTTTGAGCTCAAAAGACAGACATTCAATCACCACTAGTGCCGTTCTGCCGTGTCACCAGCAAAAACATCAAACCGAGATTATCTTTAACGATCAGATCGTTAACGAAAAAGACTTAGGAGCCGAGGAGCTGACGTAGACCTGACATAAGCTCTGTGTAGTTCAGCAGCAGCGCTAAACTCAGAGAAGCGGCGCGGTGTCCATCTCATTTCTGCGCCGTCTCTGACGGTCGACGTTCAACATCTCAACACGGAAGATTCGTGGACGCCACTCTGACTCGTATGGACTCTCTGAGGTTTTATCTTATTATCATAAATAAAAGCTTTTGTTGACGGTCGCATCATTTATTAAACCAAATGACAAATATTCATATAAATGCATTTTTGCCTAGTCTAACTTAGGTTTCTTCTAGTTACAGCTGGAAGAGGGGAGCTGGTTACGTCGTGAACCGTGTGTCTGAACGGCCTTCAGCTGTTTGTGACAGCATGAATGGCTGTTTGTCCCTCTTCATCATCACTTATGGACCCCAGCGGCGCCGGCAGGAACAAACCGTTGTCCTCAGTGCATGAATGGAACAGGACAATATATTGATTAACCACAGAACTCTCCTTTTACAGATGTTGGTGTTTATTTCAGTTTGGGCTCAAAAGGAAAACTGAACCTGAAATGAATTGATTTGAAATGTTTATTTTGAAATAATGTAATAAAATAAAACACCAAAGCATAGTGGACAGAAATGAAAAAAACAAATAAAGCATATTTACATACAATGAAGATATAATGTATTTACTTATATAGATATACTATATCATTTTATATCATATTACATTATTCTATGATATAATACATGTATGTAATATAATATCCAGTATATATCATCAACATAATTATTATTGTGTACAAACTCTTGACCAGACTTTTTAACGTTGTTGCTGTTGTGTTCACGTTGCCACGGCGACGACTGAAGTCAGTATGTAGATGGTGTTCAAGAGTTTTCTTCAGCAGGTATAAAACACCTTGACTACTGTAACTTTGAGTTCCGTGTATATTTTAGGATCAGTAGTCAGTAGTTTTTTTGTAGTTTTTGTAACGTGGAATGAAAAGTTTAATTCTACGTCACATGACTTGATGACCTGGAAGTTAAGTGAAGTGGTCAACAGGAGGCTCACATAAGCTTCTCATCCTGCGACACTTTGTGACTGACTGACACGCCGTGTAAAGATCACAGAAGCGCTGCTGTCTTTGTGCGTGTACAGTACATTAAATCGGGCTGGACTCGCCAACTCACTTTTTGATACTAGCCATCAATTAGCATGCTAACATGCTGCTGATATTCAAAAGTCCTACTTTGCATGTCAGTGTCCATCATTTCACCAATAAATACAACCCTATTCAAAACTAGACACAAATGGGCGTCGCATCGCCAACTAGCTATAAACTGTAAATGCAAATGAGTATTTTGTGGAGGACCAGCGGCCCACCCAGAGATAACAACACGATGAGGATGCAGAGACTGACAGCAGGCTGCATTCAGAAGCCATCTGTGTTAGTTTTAGGATCCAGTTTACGCTGGAGCTTCAGGCTCGGTGAAGGTACCAACACAACGGATGTGATGCTGGTCCAGCAGCCGCAGCAGAATCAGCAAACACTCAACAACGAGTCAAAGAAAGGTTCTCTATCACACCTTTACTTCTGTGACTCCTGATGGAGAGTTCAAGGTGTTTTAATCCACCTCTGCTTCTCCAACCCTCTGGTGGTCTTTGTCACAGCGACCCAGAAGAAGACAAGAATCTACATCCTCATTCTCAACCAGCGGATCTTTGTGGTTCCTCGTTGTCTCCTAACCATCAAGTTCAATCATTCCACGATAGATTCACCCTCATGATGTCACTCCTTGACCCGGAGAAGCTTCGTTCAGATTTACACTCATTCAAGAAAGAAAAGGAATATTTCATTAAAGGTGGTTTTCACCAAATATATTAAATCTGACACCAAAGTCTCAGAAGGGATTTGATCAAAGTTCAAGTCATAGAACTTTATAGATTATTAATGTTTCTTTTTCACAATAGTGAATTTCCCATAACATCTATATAGAATAAAGAGATCCACCAGATCTGGAACACTGATCGGGTCTAAGAATGTCAAGTGTGATCCATAAACTTTGATTGATACGCAGATGACACATTATTAAATTTGTCAATTGGTAAAAACTTCAAGTGTGTCTTAAGGACATTAAAACCTGCAGTTTTAATGTACTCAATCCACATAAAACTGAAGTTATTGTTCTGGGACCCAAACGCCTTAGAGATACATTACCTGATAATATGACTGCCCTGGACAGCAGTGCCTTAGCCTCCATCAGTACCTTGGCCTCCAGCAGTACCTTAGCCTCCATCGGTACCTTGGCCTCCAGCAGTACTTTAGCCTCCATCGGTACCTTGGCCTCCATCAGTACTTTGGCCTCCATCAGTACCTTGGCCTCCTGCAGTACCTTGGCCTCCATCAGTACCTTGGCCTCCTGCAGTACCTTGGCCTCCTGCAGAACCTTGGCCTCCATCAGTACCTTGGCCTCCTGCAGTACCTTGGCCTCCTGCAGAACCTTGGCCTCCATCAGTACCTTAGCATCCAGCAGTAGCTTGGCCTCCTGCAGTACCTTGGCCTCCTGCAGTACCTTGGCCTCCTGCAGTACCTTGGCCTCCTGCAGTACCTTGGCCTCCTGCAGTACCGTGGCCTCCTGCAGAACCTTGGCCTCCATCAGTACCTTAGCCTCCAGCAGTACCTTGGCCTCCTGCAGTACCTTGGCCTCCTGCAGTACCTTGGCCTCCATCAGTACCTTGGCCACCTGCAGTACCTTGGCCTCCATCAGTACCTTAGCCTCCAGCAGTACCTTGGCCTCCTGCAGTACCTTGGCCTCCTGCAGTACCTTGGCCTCCTGCAGTACCTTGGCCTCCATCAGTACCTTGGCCTCCATCAGTACCTTGGCCTCCTGCAGTACCTTGGCCTCCATCAGTACCTTGGCCTCCTGCAGTACCTTGGCCTCCATCAGTACCTTGGCCACCTGCAGTACCTTGGCCTCCATCAGTACCTTAGCCTCCAGCAGTACCTTGGCCTCCTGCAGTACCTTGGCCTCCTGCAGTACCTTGGCCTCCTGCAGTACCTTGGCCTCCATCAGTACCTTGGCCTCCATCAGTACCTTGGCCTCCTGCAGTACCTTGGCCTCCATCAGTACCTTGGCCTCCTGCAGTACCTTGGCCTCCATCAGTACCTTGGCCTCCTGCAGTACCTTGGCCTCCTGCAGAACCTTGGCCTCCTGCAGTACCTTGGCCTCCATCAGTACCTTGGCCTCCTGCAGTACCTTGGCCTCCTGCAGAACCTTGGCCTCCATCAGTACCTTAGCCTCCAGCAGTACCTTGGCCTCCTGCAGTACCTTGGCCTCCTGCAGTACCTTGGCCTCCTGCAGTACCTTGGCCTCCTGCAGTACCTTGGCCTCCTGCAGTACCTTGGCCTCCTGCAGTACCTTGGCCTCCTGCAGTACCTTGGCCTCCTGCAGTACCTTGGCCTCCTGCAGTACTATTCCGAACCTGAGACTTATCTTTGATCATGTCATTAAACTCAAATAAAAAAGTTCTTGCGTTTGTTACTTCCAGGCTGGACTATTATAATCCCCTCTGACCAGTCGGTCCTCCTGAGACTCTGAGGACTCTCCAGCTGATCCAGAATGCTGCTGCTTGTATGCCTACCAGAACCAGAACCCGACAACACACCGGTCCAATGTTAACTTCCCGGCATCAGCTCCTGTTAAAAATCTAGAATCAAATTCAAAATCCTTCTGCTGACGTAAAAAAACCTTAACGGTCAGAACCAACGTCTCTGAAAGTTCCATAATATCCAACTAGAACATCACAAAGAATGGGAGCCAGAACCTTCAGCTATCAGGCTTCTCTCCTGTGGAACCATCTCCAGTCTGGGTTCAGCCTCTCCTGTGGAACCATCTCCAGTCTGGGTTCAGCCTCTCCTGTGGAACCATATCCAGTCTGGGTTCAGCCTCTCCTGTGGAACCATCTCCAGTCTGGGTTCAGCCTCTCCTGTGGAACCATCTCCAGTCTGGGTTCAGCCTCTCCTGTGGAACCATATCCAGTCTGGGTTTAGCCTCTCCTGTGGAACCATCTCCAGTCTGGGTTCAGCCTCTCCTGTGGAACCATATCCAGTCTGGGTTCAGCCTCTCCTGTGGAACCATATCCAGTCTGGGTTCAGCCTCTCCTGTGGAACCATCTCCAGTCTGGGTTCAGCCTCTCCTGTGGAACCATCTCCAGTCTGGGTTCAGCCTCTCCTGTGGAACCATATCCAGTCTGGGTTTAGCCTCTCCTGTGGAACCATCTCCAGTCTGGGTTCAGCCTCTCCTGTGGAACCATATCCAGTCTGGGTTCAGCCTCTCCTGTGGAACCATCTCCAGTCTGGGTTCAGTCTCACCTGTGGAACCATCTCCAGTCTGGGTTCAGGGGACAGACTTCCTTTATGATGAAGTCTGGCGTAAGCTAGCTCTTAGCTATGCTGCTATTGGTTTAGCCTGTTGCGGGATCTCCCATGATGCACTGAGCTTCTCTCTCTCCTTCTCTACACCTCCCTCTCCCATTAATGCATGTTACTAACTGGACTTCTTCCTGGAGTCTTTCTCCACTCTTCTTTGTGCACTCCCTCTCTCACACTCGTTTCACCTTTCAGTGTTTATAATGTTACGGCTGATCTTACGTCTGTCACACAGTGATGGACCCGTTCTCTTGGACCCGTTCTCTTGGACCCGTTCTCTTGGACCCGTTCTCTTGGACCCGTTCTCTTGGACCCGTTCTCTTACTCTCTGCTGACGACACACCAGAACCAGTCACGTGACCCGGGGGCTGCTGGTGGTCACCAGATGAGGCCGGCTGTGTGGAAAATGTGTGGAATGCCTTTAAATGTGTGAACGTGAAAGAGCGCTGTGTTTGGTGGGCCTCCTCCGAGGAGACAGGGGGATTCAAAGAAGCGGGCTTTGTTCTTCCTCCACCGGTACCACACATCTCACACATGTCTGCACCCCGCCTTCACGGTCGGTGATGGAGTCGGCGGTGCAGACGGAGGCTGTTGTTGTTGCTGTGAGTGCAGCCGGCAGCTGCAGAGGACATTAATGACATCTCCACCCGCCTGCATTCAAATACCGTTCCCTCGTCTTCACACTGTTTCCACTCAGCAGTCAAATCACCGGCGTCACCTTTGCATCCTTTTGTCCGGTTTGACTGGAGCTTCGCCCGACTGGAACTGTGAGTTTAGGAGAGTGTTGGATGGAGGAAGACCTCGCTCTGGTTTAACAACACATGCAGCACGTTTGTGTGGAGTCAGCTAAACACACACAGAAACACTCAAAAAAATATATAAAATATACATGTTTATATGACAAATACTACAAATACACGCCTATTATCAGGAACAATAGTAATGTTATTATTATGACCTATGACTGATAATGATAATTATCATTCTTATTATTATTAATACTTATAATAATAGTGTTATTATAGTGTTATTATTAATAATAGTAATAAACATAGTAATTATTATTATTATGACCTATGAATGATAATGATAATTATCATTCTTATTCTTATTAATACTAATAATAATAGTGTTATTATTAATAATAGTAATAAAAATAGTAATTATTATTATTATGACCTATGAATGAAAATGATAATTATCATTCTTATTATTATTAATACTAATAATAATAGTGTTATTATAGTGTTATTATTAATAATAGTAATAAACATAGTAATTATTATTATTATTACCTATAAATAATAATGATAATTATCATTCTTATTATTATTAATATTAATAATAATAGTGTTATTATTAATAATAGTAATAAAAATAGTAATTATTATTATTATGACCTATGAATGAAAATGATAATTATCATTCTTATTATTATTAATACTAATAATAATAGTGTTATTATTAATAATAATAGTAATTATTATTATTACCTATCAATAATAATGATAATTATCATTCTTATTATTATTAATAATAATAGTAATAATATAAATAACACTATACTAACACTATTGATGGAAACAATTATAGTGTTTTACTACCTATTAATAATAATAATAATAACAATAATAATGATAATTATTATCATTATTATTACCTATTAATATAAATGACAATTGTCATTAAAATAATTATTAATACTACTATTAATAGCGTTATTATAGTGTTATTATTAATAATAGTAATAATAATAGTAAGTATTATTAATAATACCTATTAATAATAATGATAATTATCATTTGTCTTCTTATTAATAATAATAATAGTTATAATAATATAAATATGAATAACACAATAATAACACTATTGTTATTAACAATTATAGCGTTATTTTTACTACCTATTAATAATAATAATAATAATAATAATGACAATAATAATAATAGTTATAATAATATAAATATGAATAACACAATAATAACACTATTGTTATTAACAATTATAGCGTTATTTTTACTACCTATTAATAATAATAATAATAATAATAATGACAATAATAATAATAATTATTACCTATTAATAATAATGATAATTATCAGTATTACAATTATTAATGGAAATAATAATAGTGTTATTATAATTTTCTTCTCATTAATAATAACAATAATACTAATATAAATAATACTATTATAACACTATTGTTATTAACAATTATACTGTTATTTTTACTACCTATTAAAAATAATAAAAACACTATTATTATTTTTCATAGTAATAATAATAATTATCCTTATTAGTAGTAGTAGTTGTAATCGTATCTTTAATAATAATAATAATGTTTTTTCTATATTATTATTGTTATTATTATTATTGTTATTATTATACAGTATATTATAATATGAGTATAATATAATATTAAGTATCCTATAATATGTAAAAACTAGTTGAAACGTGTTTCACAGACTTTAACTAGAAATGCAAAGAAAGAAAAATGATAATTAAAGAATCACTTCTAGGGCAAGATAACAGGTGAGTAAAGAAAGATTTTAGATGTAAGTGTCCATACTGAGGAACAACTAACATGTCTTTAAAAATGTCCTCCGATAGAAGAGAAGATTTGAAAGCTGACTCGGACACACTGGATCTCATCTGACGGGTCGTTCTAGAACCTCTGCAGCTTTAATGTCTCCCTGCTGATTTTACACTGGACTATAGATTTGGACAGAAGACATCGGTGGTGGACCAAAACCAGCAGAGGTTCCTGACGTCATGGCTTTATATATATTTCATGATGATGATGATTTCTCTTCATCGTCCAGAACCGCCAATCCCGCCCAGTCCAGATTCCTGTTTTCTTTCAGCCTGTTTGGGATCATGTTCAGATCTTCTGCACAAACTCTCCAGTCTCCTGATCCGTCCTCATATTAATCACCTGTAACTGCAACCGACCCAAGCGGCCTCTTTCATCGGGCTGCACCAGGACCTCCAGGAGGTCTCACACCTCTCATTGTCATTCACCTCCCACAGAAAAGTCTTAGCTTCCTATATTATTCTCTCTCCTGAGAAGACATAATGACTTTATGCCGGGTCCACTCTCCCTCTCCAGCGCCCCCCATGAAACAGAACCAGAACAAAGCAGACACGGGGAGAAGGTGAGGAGGACGGCGGGGAGCTGCACGGTTACATCTGTGACACGTCCAGCATCCGTCTGGACCTCGTCTCCATGGAGACGGAGTAAACTTGACCCGCCACAGAGACCCCGGCTTCTTGACCTGCTCCCCTCCTTCTCTCCTCGCCTCTGTCATTCTGGTACCAGGCGTCCATTCCTTCTTTCTCTTCTCCGTCTTATCAAAACAAGGGATCAGAGGAGAGGTGAAGTGGTGGAATGGGCTTTCATGTCAGCCAAACAATGTTTTCATGGATTGCATGATGGAGGGAGAGAAGGAGCAGAGGAGGAGATGAAGACAGAGAGCAGGAGGAGGAGTGAAGCGGAGTACACGGTCAGGTCAAACGCTGCGTTTTCGGGTGAAACTAAGTTCACATTACCATACAGCTCAGTGTGTGTGTGTGTGTGTGTGTGTGTGTGTGTGTGTGTGTGTGTGTATGTGTGTGTGGGTATGTGTCTCGTCTCCACTGGGGCGGATGACACCAAATTTGTAACTGAGTGACGCCAACAGATGGAGCGTCTATTGTGGTAACACACACACACACACAGACACACACACACACACACAGACAAATACGCACACACACACACACACACAAATGCATTTACGGGACTCATTTAGAAAATAAAGTACGCAGGCACCAGGACTGGCAGCCTCCTGAGGTTAAAGTGTATGTACTCGAACACACACACACACACACACACACACACACACACACACACACACACACACACACACACACACACACACACACACACACACACACACACACACACACACACACACACACACATATCAAAATCAATCTCACTGAAGGCCTCTGTACTTCTGTATACACACACATACACACACAAACACACACACAAACCAGGTAACTCTAGTCTGTAATCAGGTAGTTATGGGATAGAAAACAACCAGTGTGTGTGTGTGTGTGAGTGTGTGTGTGTGTGTTTGTACGTGTGAGTGTGTGTGTGTGAGTGTTTGTGAACAGAAACTGAACTCTTGAACTATAGTTAACCCTCTCTCCCTCTCTCTCCCTCTCTCTCTCTCTCTCTCCCTCTCTCCCTCTCTCTCCCTCTCTCTCTCGCTCAGTTGTTCTGTCCATCCTTCATCTGGTCTTTATTGTTGTGCTTTCCTCCTTCCTCTCCCTCTCTTCCTGTTTCTGACACCTTCATTTGTTTCCTCTCTGTCCTTCCTTTAGTCTCTCTCTCTCTCTCTCTCTCTCTCGCTCAGGAACTGGTTTCAGGGGCTTTGATGTCACATTGATCATCCTCTGCGGTTGTGCAAGGTTAGTAGAAAAATGTAGTTCTATTCAAAGATTCCCGAAACACACAGAGAATATTATAGTCGGTGTTAAAATTAAAATAGATTCAATTATTCATGGAAATGGAAAAATGATTGAGTAATATATTTTACGTTCAACTAATTTGACGAGTATTTAAATTCCATTCCACTAAGAAAACCTTTTTATTAATCACCCTGAAAGACGGACGCTCCTTATGAAAACAATAATTCAATGTAGTGAGTGCATTAAAACACTAAAACCTAAAACTCACTATATAAATAAAAGTTCATATAAAATACAAAATGCTTAAGAACAGCTACTACACTGCTGATAATGTAAAAGAATAACGCCACTAATATGTGTTTGTTCTTTTAATATAATCCATGAACAATTAGAACGCACCAAAAAATGACAAATACTGGTAAAAAGTAATAACAATAAAAACTATTTAAATTCAAAGAGTTAATCACAGAATCAAAGATAAATTATTTCTCATCGCTGCTGTTTCCTCTAACGCATTTATTGGAATATATATTAAATTAAGTAAATGTCACTAATAACAAATAATGGGAAATAATAATAATAATAATAATAATAATAATAATAATAATAATAATAATAATAATAATAATAATACATTGAAATGATTAGGAAAACAACCCACTAATAATAATAATAATAATCATTACCATTTAAATATGAATTAATGTTCACTTAGGTTTAATGGGCTTAATATTTGACCTATATATATATATATATATATATTTTTTTTTTTTCCTGTTTTCAGTTGGACTTCTTATTTTATTTTATTGTGGTGTATAAAAATGTATTTGCCTCCTAATAAAACATTTATAAGTAATCATTCCTTTTGAGGTTTAGTGTTCACTTTGGTTTTAAAATGAACATAAATACATATTGATACAGTGTAATGTTATTCTGTCAGAGTTGTCTCGTATAATAATATTATTATCGTGTTTTCATTCATTCTGTTTCGTTAGACATCAATTAACATATTTTACATGCTGTGTTGTTTGTAACGTTTATTTAATCACCAGATCTGATCCTTTGTTGGTGCATGACCTCATTCTGAAGACACACACACACACACACACACACACACACACACACACACACACACACACACACACACACACACACACACACACACACACACACACACACACACACACACACACACACGCACAGCTAACATGCCCTGAACTGAACTTGAACCAGGGGTTGGGTCGTCCAGAGGCCAGGACGACGCCGCATGTCCCAGTGTGTCTTTAGGAGACACAGACATTTTCACCTGATCAGCTTCTCCTCGTCATGTGATCGATCACCTGATCAGGTGATCACATGATCAAGAACTTCAAGAACCCGAGAGCTCAAGAGCTCAAGAGCTCAAGAGCTTCAAGAACCCGAGAGTGGGTTCTTGAAGCTGCGGGTCGACCATGTTACAAACTGAAACACAAATTCTAACAGCCGTCTTTG
>JBBDHG010000589.1:25000-37500 GCA_037951165.1 Lophius americanus
TATATATATATATATATATATATATGTATATATATATATGTGTGTATTTAAATCACGGTACATTTGAACATCAAACATTGTGACTGCAGCTTCATGTAGATCAAACAGGAACGATCCTCTCTGAGGAAGAAGGTTGATCTCTTCATCTTCCTCTGGAGAGGGTTACCAGAGGCTGGGGGCATGCTTGGGGGTATCATGTAGAGATCATCAAAAGGTCACTGGGAGGTCAAGCAGGAAGGAAAGAGGGACTTTCTGAATCCCAGGTACTGTAAACACCAACACCGCGTTCAGACTGGACCCTATTTCTGTCTTCTGGACTGACAGGAACACACAGAATCGTTGTGTTTGGACCTGATGTGACGGATGACAGGTTTCACCCCACCCATTGTCATAGCAACAAGTCATGTGACATGGATAAGGGTCATCTTCTGTTCAGAGAGGAAGAAACTTTTATTCATTATCTTCACAAGAGGTTGAGGTGAAAATAATGACTTTTCCAAATAGTGTCCCGTTGATGTGGTACATCAAAGGGTGGACAAAGGGTGTGGGTGGAGCCTCAAACGCCACAGACCAACATCAGGTCAGCCATCGTCTTTTACATCTATTATGATATTATTGAGTTTGCGCCTCCACACGTTGCTACAAACTCCTTTTTGTCAATCAATTGATTAACTGAGTGATATTTTTCTGTTATGTTACAGTTTTTGCTTTGGAGGCGGTCCTATAGAGGGTCCACACTGAATGATGCACATTGGACTTTTGGTTGCGCTGGTTCATTGAAGCTGTTTGCAGAAAACAAGCGCTCCCTGATGACTTCATGTCTGCTAACGTCGTAATGTTGTAACGTTAGTCAGAGGAAATCCACCCGGAGTACCCGACAGGGCTTTGTCGTGAACACCTTTTCCTCCCTCCCTCGCGTCTCCAGTAGGATAAAGTCGTAAACCTGCGTTATTATCAACTGGTTTGTCATTAAAAGCACCACAGTAACCACAAAAACTGATCTGATCACATGACACACGCTCATCTTCTGATAAAACTCCCTTCTATCGCTCACTTTTGCGCTCGTCACTCAGCTGCTAGCAGCTCTACCGATTGATTTGTCGGCGAATGTTAGCAGCATTTCCGATTAGATCATGTAAACAGTCAGATGGAAATATTCTTTCAGAATGATTCCAATCAGAAAGAAGAAAAGTCTCCACGTAAACCCAGCCAGTGATTGACAGGTGAGGCTACCTGAGTGACAGCAGCTGATGTGAACTGATGCTTCAGACCGTGAATTGGTTCATTGATAAAAGAGTGGCCTGAGTGTGCAAGAGGATAGTCTTTCTGACTGAACTCTCAATAGATCAACGTAGAAATGACTTGATCCTGTTTTTCTTCCCTTTATTGTCAAACAGGAACTCCAGAAGTGGGAATACAGTGAGCGTTACTGTTGCGGCCTCTTGGGCCCGTCTACGTCTGGCGCCGTGTGCTGCGTCTACCAGAGCAGCGAGAGCAGAGCGGTATTTGGCAGAGCATTAACACCTTGCCAACACAACATAAGCCTGTCAGCTCACACATCCACATGTGTGTGTTCGTGTTGTGGAGGCCACATCCACACTCCTCAGTGTTGTCGACACTTAATGGCGGCGTTGTTCGGGACGACAGGCTGGAAAACTGCGGTTATGATGTGTGTTCATGTCATGTAAGTGGTTTAAGGCGGCAGCACCACCCCTCTGGGACGCGGCGTGTTTATAGAGCAAACATACCTCTGAGTAGGAGCCACTGAGGTCATCAGAGACAGAGAAGGATGGAGGAGGAGGAAAAGTCACAAACTCCAACAGCTACTGATGGGCAGAAGGGAATGAAGTCAGGGGAGAGAGAGGAGCGAGAGAAATGGGAGGAAGGCCGTTGACGGTTCCAAATTAGGAACTCGGTGGATTGAAAGCCGGAGAAACGGCGGCCAAGTGTTTGTGAATGGACGCCTCTGTGCGACCCGAGCACGCCGTGTTTTTACAGGCAGAGCAGGTTTGATTTCTCGGAAATATTTGCCCTGGATCGCTGCTAGAGGGGATTGTTTTTATATACCCTGTGGGACTAAAGGGTACTTCCACTGTTTCTGCACATCTTCAGAGACATGACATCAGATACGTGTTTAATATGAAAACGTTCTGTCGGTCAACCAGTTCAGGCAATATTTGTCTTCAAAATGCTGAAAGATTACTTCACTTTCCTGAAGTTCTTGAAACAACCACAAACCTTTACTCGTATTTACGTGAGTTGTTTTGGTGCTTGAATAGTTTTACCAGCTGAAGTTCATAGTAGCGGTGGTATATTTGAACAAACATCTATATGAAGGATCTAAAACAACATTTTACAATATAGTTTTTTCCATTAGCAGGTTTTACATGAAAACGTTCCTTCTTCCCAACTGAAGTCATTCTGAAACAACGTTCCTCGTTCCTGTTTGACTGTTTCCACGAGTCTGATGGGAGATGCTGTTTAACAACGACGACACGTCAGTTCCACACGTCAACAGCTGAGTGACGACTTTTATGAGTGGTGTTCGTCTGTCATGTGATCAGAGCAGCTCTTTCTGTTACTGTGACGCTTCTATCAGTTTCAGACGGAACAACTTTATCCTACTGGGGACAGGAGGGAGAAAATGGAGTTCAGATGGAAGCCCTGTCGGTACCTCAGAGTGGTTTTAGTCTGACTAACGTCACGTCATTACAGCGTTAGCAAACATGAAGGTAGCAGTGAGCTAAACTCAGCAGAAATGTTACGTTAACATCAACATCATCCACCCTAACGTTAAAGCAGAAACTCTTCATCACACACTTTTATTTATACTTTGTTTTCTCCACAACTCTTCTTCACAAAATGTACCGGGGACGAAGATACATGTATTTATGCTAATGAGGCTTCAGGCTGCCTCAGCAAATAATGGAATGAATGAACAGTGGAGAGAGTAAACTTTGTTTCACTCCAATATATGTTTAAGTCAAAACATGATGTGATGAAGTTCTGGCAGCTTACAGCATTCGGCTACAGAACCTCCTCTATGGCACCAGAACAGAACCTCCCTCCTCACGCATCAATGATGCTTGGGCGCCCGTGACCCCGCCGCTGGGTCTTTGGTTGACCTTCCTCCGACCACTTTGGTAGCTTCTAACCAGACCGGAACACAGACTACTGATGACTGGTAATAAATTATTCTGGTTTCCTAACTGGCCATTATCAAAGTATCCATATCTCAGTATTTACATCTTGTGAATTCACTCGAACATATCTGACCTTCTCAAATGGTTGGAGCTGAATGTAATTAGCGGGGGATGGGAGGGGCTGTCCTCTCTGTGCAGATGATGAAGAGCATGAATTATGAACATGAGTGTCAGGGCGGACAGAGCAGGACGTTTGATGAAGACTGAAGTCATGCAGCGTGTTTGAGCTCTTTAGCAACGCCGCGGCAGCATCTTTTCTTTATGATGTCATAGTTTAGCCTCGCTAAACTATAATAGTAACTCACCCCCTCCTGAATAATCCCTTAACTGACATCAGCCAGTCAACAACAACTGTCTGTCACCGGTAAGAACCAGAGTCCAGTCGGTTTAGGTATGCTAACCAGATAACCAGCATGGCATTAGCTAAAGCTAACAGTTAGCTATCTTCAAAGAATCTGGTCAACAGATCCACAAACTTCAGAACCAGTAAAGAGACTATTTATAAATTAAATGTATTATTATTATTATTATTATTATTATTATTATTATTATTATTATTATTATTTTCTGTACTTTGCTGACGTGGTTGATTACAAAAAAAGGACAATTGTTACTGTTTTTACCAAAGATGTCTCCCTGTACAGACTTCAGTGAAGACGTTATTATATTTAGGCATTTTTTTGTAAATACACTAAATAGTGAATTCTGAGAGTTTGTCACATGACCAGATGAAACCATGTCGGACAAACTTCATCTATTTATTGTATTTGGGAGTTTGTAACATCCTTTCATATTTTGCTTTCTTATTTATTTTATGTATTGATAAGAAAATAAAAGAGTTCTGATAAAATTCTGCTGATGCTGATGCTCATACGTACCACAGGAATCAGACCGGGGTCGCCGGGGTCACACTAACCATGGGTCTAAAAGAAAACCCTGAACACAGACAAACATTAAAATCAAACAATTCCTACAAAGTATTTAAATACTAATATCTAAAGTTATGGAGAACTCACCGTCAGCTTTCTTCATCGCTCAATCTTATCGAGTTTATGGAAAATTTTGAAAACTAAACTCCACAGCAGCATTAGATCCGCCTTTTTTAGTTGGAGGTTACTTCCTGTCCACCCTGAAGGCCCATATATGGTTCTTCAGGGTGGACAGGGATTGTGACAGGACAGGAACTGGGTCTTCATGTGAGACAAACACTACATGGACGTCCACCACCTCAACCTCTTCACCTTCATCTTTCCAGATGAAGGAAGCGTCACCGCTTGTTAGTGAACGTTGACAGAAGACGTACGCAGGAAATCCTCCTCGTATTTCCTATTTGTATTTATTCAGACGTGTGAATGTAGATTCTTCATGATGTGATTCCAGCTTCAGGTATGTGAGACATCGGCTCATGTGGATGGTAGAGAGAGAATCAGAGACACAGGCGCTGGGAGAAGCACAGAAACACGACTCAGTTAGAAACCAAAGAGAACGAGAGAAAAGAAAACGAGAAAACGGGGAAGATTATTATTAAGAGGAGAACAGTTAAAAAAAAAAAAACAAGGAGTGGGAAGGAGGATTGAGTCAACTCAAGGTCCCATTGACCTGTCAGTCAAACACACACACGTGTTCTCCTTCATGGTTAAGTTAACACCACACCCAATTCCACAGCCGTGAGTCACCAACACATAATGTGGTGCAATAAGAGAAAACAGATCCAGAGCTCAAAGATCCCTGAGAACGTCTGTCAGAAGGCAGCAGCAGGACCGGGCTGAGAAGAACAACAAACAAACAAACAAACAAACAAACAAAAACAAGTGTGTCAGTAAATACACTACACCTGCAGGTCAGTGTAAAGCTGTGGCGTTAAGGTTGGAGGGAGGAGACGGGACCAATGAGGTGGGGGCATGAGGGACGTGCTGAGCGGAAGTTCAGCTGGTTGGACTGTAGGGGGCAGTGCAGTGTGACGGAAGGCGGTGGGCTGTGAGCGGCTGGAGGAGGGGGGGGTCGGCTGGCTGGGGGGCACTAGACATAACTCTTCCATAGCCACCGGTGGGGTTTTTGGTGAGATCAATCCATCTCATTTTTCTGTCTCAAGAGTGAGAGAGAACAGGTCACAATACAATTTATGGGACTCAAACACACACACTCACACACACACACACACACACACACACACACACACACACACACACACACACACACACACACACACACACACACACACACACACACACACACATACACACACACACACACACACACACACACACACACACACACACACACACACACACGCACGCACGCACACACACGCACGCACACACACACACACACACACACTCACACACACACTCACAGTCAGCCACTAGGGGCAGTGTCGTCCAGCGTCATCAGTGATCTCAGCTGAACAGAAAAGTAATCCCATATCTGCTTAAAAGATGTTTGATGGTGTCAGAGGTAAATATTTGTTTGTGTTAAAAAACCACCAGCCTGTGTTTGTTTCATATGAAGTCCTGAGGGCGGCTTTAATACAAAAAAACACATCTACACATTCATAAGTAACAACAGGAGGCCGCGCTCCGGCATAAATAGAGATAGAAACTGTTCAGACGACTCGTGAAACCAGTGTCTCCACCCTCAAACATCTACTGTCTCAACAAAGTGAGTCACATTTTTACCACGTATTTGGGTTTTTTCATGTGTGTAGGTTCTGACATCTTTACTGTCACTGATGTTTTTTTTAGTTTTCTTAAGGTACCTTTTATTATCCGAACTGATTTTACTATCCTGATTAGGATAGATTGTGTTTACTTGTTGAACCGTTTACGTTGTCGCGTCGGCCGACCCTGTTTCTTTCTTACAATTTGTTTTATAATCAAACACGTTTGTCATTTCATATAAATGAACTATTCCACAAATAATCATAATACATTCATCATAAAACATTGAATTATAATTATTGTTTTACAAGTTTTTCTCGATTCTTACTCTATTTTGCATCTTCATATTTAATGTATTTTAACATTTACGTGTCTAAAAGTTGACATATAAGAAATAAAAATGTGAACTTTTAATTTTTTTATTATAAATGATAGATTCCGATTAAATATGTAAATAGTAAGAAAAGAAATTCAATAGCCATTAAAATCCTAACAGCATTTAACGCGGTTCAAATGTTCAATGAAGTCTTTTGTTATTTCACACTGAGAGGCTTTACACCTAAACTACAACCAGCCTGTATTCTTACTGAAAATATCAACTCTACATACGTTCACCACTTTGTAGAAATGACCAAATATGCTCATTTAAGCGGGGTGTGGTAACATTTGAATTATTTATATTTTCACTTTATTACTTTATAAAGGAGAAAATGCATTGAGGGAGAATAAAGAGTCCCTGAATGAGAGACCTTCACATTTCTATCTGAGAAATGAAGAACTATATAAGTTAGTAATGGGGCTCAGGTCAGCCAGACAATCTTCACATTTAACTACACTGTAAAACCAGACGAGGGAAGAGCTTTTACAACCGAGCAAACGGGCACTCGTCAATAAAACAATAAAAGAATAAACACATTTATGAAGACTCATTTACAGAATGTTCTTTCCCTCCCATCAACAAACAAACAGAACATAAAACCAACGCCGGCCTTTCATATTAGACCCCATGTTGTCATTACCTGAGCAATATTCACTCAGTGTGAAGACCCCTGAAGGGAAGAAGAAGAAGAAGAAGAAGAAGAAGAAGAAGAATAGACTCTACTTCCTCATGCTAGTTTGATTCTCATCTCTGTTTTCAGATTTCAGGTTTGTTTTAACTAGATTAAAAGCATTTCCAGTAAAAGATACTGTGTGGATGCCGAGTGTTTAATGCAGTAATAGTCAAAGCAGAAGTAGAAGTAGGAGTCATAGTGATGACAGTAGTAGAAGTAGGAGTCATAGTGATGACAGTAGTAGAAGTAGGAGTCATAGTGATGACAGTAGTAGAAGTAGGAGTCATAGTGATGACAGTAGTAGAAGTAGGAGTCATAGTGATAAGAATAGTAGTAGTAGGAGTCATAGAGATAACAATAGTAGTAGTAGAAGTAAGAGTCATAGTGATAACAGAAGTAGGAGTAGAAGTAGGAGTCATAGTGATGACAGTAGTAGAAGTAGGAGTCATAGTGATGACAGTAGTAGAAGTAAGAGTCATAGTGATGACAGTAGTAGAAGTAGGAGTCATAGTGATGACAGTAGTAGAAGCAGGAGTCATAGTGATGACAGTAGTAGAAGTAGGAGTCATAGTGATGACAGTAGTAGAAGTAGGAGTCATAGTGATGACAGTAGTAGAAGTAAGAGTCATAGTGATGACAGTAGTAGAAGTAGGAGTCATAGTGATGACAGTAGTAGAAGTAGGAGTCATAGTGATGACAGTAGTAGAAGTAGGAGTCATAGTGATGACAGTAGTAGACGTAAGAGTCATAGTGATGACAGTAGTAGAAGTAGGAGTCATAGTGATAAGAATAGTAGTAGTAGGAGTCATAGAGATAACAATAGTAGTAGTAGAAGTAAGAGTCATAGTGATAACAGAAGTAGGAGTAGAAGTAGGAGTCATAGTGATGACAGTAGTAGAAGTAGGAGTCATAGTGATGACAGTAGTAGAAGTAGGAGTCATAGTGATGACAGTAGTAGACGTAAGAGTCATAGTGATGACAGTAGTAGAAGTAGGAGTCATAGTGATAAGAATAGTAGTAGTAGGAGTCATAGAGATAACAATAGTAGTAGTAGAAGTAAGAGTCATAGTGATAACAGAAGTAGGAGTAGAAGTAGGAGTCATAGTGATGACAGTAGTAGAAGTAGGAGTCATAGTGATGACAGTAGTAGAAGTAGGAGTCATAGTGATGACAGTAGTAGAAGTAGGAGTCATAGTGATGACAGTAGTAGAAGTAGGAGTCATAGTGATGACAGTAGTAGAAGTAGGTTAAACGGTTAAAAGCGAATTTTCTGAAAGTGTTGAAAATACATTGATTATATTCAGACACAGTATAATTAACTGATGGAATATTGAAGTATTCATGTAGTTTTCTAAACAATTTATCCAAAGATTCTTTTAATAGTATCCATCTGATAATAGTATTATAATAGTATCTGCAGTACAGCTTCCAACCACATGAGGGAACATTTCTTAAATTAACTCACATGAAGTGAGCCAATCACATGAGCCCCTGAGCTGGGCACTGCCCACATCGCCTCCAGTGTTGCACTGTGATTGGCCAAACTCCATGTGGGCGGAGCTAGAAAAGACGCTGCCCCATATAGCTGAAAGTGATCTGCAGATATAAATCAAGAATAATCGATAAATAAAATCATAACTATTTTATATGTTCAGAAGAAATCCTGAGACCCAGCTGGGGGTCCCAGACTTCTGGAACCAGCAGTGTGTAAATACTGCAGCAGTATTTACACACTCGCCGTCGTCGGTGGGGCTGAGCTTTAGTGCAGAGGTGACAGGTGACTTTACAAACAACAAAATAAAGAACAATCATTCAAAAGAACTCATTTGTCCGTGACTCCTGATGTGAAATCAGGAGTTCAGTGATGTTTTACCCGCCAGTTAGCAAGTAGGCTGCTATCATTAGCTGCTGTTAGCTCACAGGCTAACTGCTGAACACTTAACATTAACCAAACAAGCATAGCTTCTTCTTTCAACAACATGAAACATGAAGAAAATAAAACCGTCCTTGTCCTGTTGAACTTTGAGCGAGTGATTCATCCACCACCGTCTCCAGGGGCCCCGGGAAGTTCAACATATCAAGATGTGGGTTTTTTGTTCGGCTGATAATCAATGCATTGATAGATTCACATGTTCGACCCACTTAGTTGTGGTTGATCTTCTGGGTTCCACACTGCTTTAGTAGAAGAGTCTGCTTTTGTCCTCCACGACCCCTGATGGTTCCACATCTCGTCATTAGTCAAGCTCTTCGCTCTCAGGTTTCACTCGTCTTATTCTTCATGTGGACTTAAAGCTAACTCCCTCCGTTTTCTTAAACATGACGGTCACAATGTTTCGATTGTTTCATATTATCCTGCCTGCAGCGCCTCGGGCAACGGGTCCTGGTTTCTAGCACTGCTTTGGTTCATATGGCGTCACTTCCTCTGGCCCAGAGCCGGTTCTTATCCGTGGAAGATGAATGATCTGGTTTCCAAATTAGAAACTGGTTCTGTACCAGTACCAACCCGCTCTTCTCCGACAGATGATCCATTTGCACAGTAATTACTTTGCACATGTGTTTTTTTGCACTACATTCCATGTATCTACCTCACCGCTCTATTCTACAACCTACAACCGGAACAACGTCCCCGTTTAAAGTTCCATTTTTCTCTTTGCTTATATTTATACTCTATTTTATATTTTCATCTCATCCTTGTGTGTCTGCAGATTTCAACCTGTTGCTGGGAACAAGTTCATTACAAAAGTATGTCCAAGTCCAAGTCCAAGTCCAGGTCTATGTCTATGTCTACGTCTATGTCTATGTCTATGTCTATGTCTATGTCTAAGTCTATGTCTATGTCTATGTCTACTTCTAAGTCTATGTCTACTTCTAAGTCTATGTCTATGTCTAAGTCTATGTCTATGTCTATGTCTACTTCTAAGTCTATGTCTATGTCTAAGTCTATGTCTCTGTCTATGTCTACTTCTAAGTCTATGTCTATGTCTATGTCTACTTCTAAGTCTATGTCTATGTCTATGTCTATGTCTATGTCTACTTCTACGTCTATGTCTATGTCTATGTCTACATCTAAGTCAATGTCTATGTCTATGTCTATGTCTACATCTAAGTCAATGTCTATGTCTATGTCTATGTCTAAGTCTATGTCTATGTCTATGTCTATGTCTACTTCTAAGTCTATGTCTATGTCTATGTCTACATCTAAGTCAATGTCTATGTCTATGTCTACATCTAAGTCAATGTCTATGTCTATGTCTACTTCTATGTCTATGTCTATGTCTATGTCTATGTCTATGTCTAAGTCTATGTCTATGTCTATGTCTAAGTCTATGCCTATGTCTATGTCTACTTCTAAGTCTATGTCTATGTCTATGTCTACTTCTAAGTCTTTGTCTAAGTCTATGTCTATGTCTATGTCTATGTCTCTGTCTACTTCTAAGTCTATGTCTATGTCTACTTCTACATCTATGTCTATGTCTATGTCTAAGTCTATGCCTATGTCTATGTCTACATCTAAGTCAATGTCTATGTCTATGTCTACTTCTAAGTCTATGTCTATGTCTATGTCTAAGTCTATGTCTTTGTCTATGTCTATGAACAATCATTAAAAATAACTAATTTGTCTCAGTGATGTCTATACACACACAGATACACACACGTACACACACTTACACACCCACACATACACACACTTACACAAATACATACACACACAGACACACAGATATGCACACAGATATACACACACTCACACAGATACACAAAAACATGCACACGCACACAAACACACACTCAGACACACACACATACACGTACACAAATACATACACACACAGACACACAGATATACACACAGATATACATACAGTCACACAGATACACAAAAACATGCACACACACAGAAGCACACATTCATACACAGATACGCACAGACGCACACACACACACATACACATATACACACGTACACATAGACACACACACACACACACTCACACTGAGACACACACACACACACTAACAGACACACACACACATATATACACACGTACACATATACACACACAAACACACATACACACACACACACATATACGTACACACACACATACACGTACACATACACTAACAGACACACACACACATATATACACACGTACACATACACACACACACTCACAGACACACACACACAGATACACACACACACACACACACGTACACACAGAGGCCTGTAAGTCTTAACTAAACACGGCGCTGTGGAATCATCTCTCCCTGTCACACTTACACAAACACACACATGGTTAGAGGCAAATATTACTTCATCTTAAGTATTTTCAAATCAGGTGATGACAGAAAGAGAGAGAGAGATGGACGAAGGCAGCCGCTGTGGTTTCAGATTGAACTGTGTGTGTGTGTGTGTGTGTGTGTGTGTGTGTGTGTGTGTGTGTGTGTGTGTGTGTGTGTGTGTGTGTGTGTGTGTTTGTGTTGGAGGTTAAGAAGCTCTTACAACCTCATTATCACTTTGATGATGGACAGAGAGAGAATAAAAACGCAGGGAATGAAAGACAGAAAATGGGTGTGATCATTTACTTTTCATTACAAGTGGTAACACACACACACACACACACACCTATTCACACACACACACGTACACACACACACACACACACACACACACACACACACACACACACGTACACACACGTACACACACAAAGAGACATGCGCGCAGAACAACATGGCGGGTTCTGGTCGGTGGGAGAAACAACCACACTTCATCTCCCGTCCGCAGGAAACGCCGTGTGTTTAGTCGATCATCGTTACTACTAGTCCACAGGTGATACTAGTCCACAGGTAATACTAGTCTACAGGTGATACTAGTCCACAGGTGATACTAGTCCACAGGTGATACTAGTCCACAGGGGATACTAGTCCACAGGTGATACTAGTCCACAGGTGTTACTAGTCCACAGGTGATACTAGTCCACAGGTGATACTAGTCCACAGGTGTTACTAGTCCACAGGTGATACTAGTCCACAGGTGATACTAGTCCACAGGTGATACTAGTCCACAGGTGATACTAGTCCACAGGTAATACTAGTCCACAGGTGATACTAGTCCACAGGTGATACTAGTCCACAGGTGATACTAGTCCACAGGGGATACTAGTCCACAGGGGATACTAGTCCACAGGTAATACTAGTCCACAGGTGATACTAGTCCACAGGTGATACTAGTCCACAGGTGATACTAGTCCACAGGTGATACTAGTCCACAGGGGATACTAGTCCACAGGGGATACTAGTCCACAGGTAATACTAGTCCACAGGTGATACTAGTCCACAGGTGATACTAGTCCACAGGTGATACTAGTCCACAGGTGATACTAGTCCACAGGGGATACTAGTCCACAGGTGTTACTAGTCCACAGGTGATACTAGTCCACAGGTGATACTAGTCCACAGGTGATACTAGTCCACAGGTAATACTAGTCCACAGGTGAAACTAGTCCACAGGTGATACTAGTCCACAGGTAATACTAGTCCACAGGTGATACTAGTCCACAGGTGATACTAGTCCACAGGGG
>JBBDHG010000589.1:42500-45000 GCA_037951165.1 Lophius americanus
TTCCACCGATTGAATTTTTCTCCCGAGATGTGAAGACAAAAATAATTGCGTCTCTAACCGTTTCTTCAGAACCTGCATCTTTTTCATTAATTGCTTATCAGGGTATAAGAGACGTTGTAAAAACTCAATCTGGAGCCAAATTAAAGTTCACTAATTGAGTTTTGAGCTTAGGCTGATGAGAAAACAGGAGGAAGAAAGTTACAAATCACTTATCCAGACGGCAGATTGGACCCGAAAGCAGCAACAACACTGCTTTCCTCATGGGTTCCGGTCCAGATGTTGGACTCTGTCCAGCCCACCTGATTCTGATTCTTCTGGCATCTTAACATTGACACTGTTTCTTGTCTGAGAGGGGAGACAATCCAACACGGGCCTCAGGGGCCCAATGGTCCGCCAGCAAGCATCATGGGTAAGATGGATGCCGCCGAGCCGATGTTGAAGCTGCAGGCCGGAACCGAGGAGCAGTGGCTGAGGGGCGGCGCCGGATGAGTCCGTGAAGTCAGGACTGTATTTATATGGAGCCAAATCACAACACAATGGATCTCAAAGCACTTTTAAAAGAGAAGCAGTCTTCATTTTACAGATTCTACCGGTTCTACAGGCAAAGACGTGGAGAGAACCTTCTCTCACAGACGGGTTCGGACCTGGAAGACCTTCTGACTCTGAGCAAACAGTCCTGTTAGAGGAAAGTGATGGAAAGACCTCTTTAATCTGAACCCACATTCCACAAACTACCAGAACCACCGACATGGATTCAATGATCATGTTGTTTTAGTTTCTTGTTTTTAGGGATAAAAGTCTGAAGGAATCAGTTTATGACAGAAAACTGTATCTGTAGGATCTGCAGAGTTTAAAGTTCTGAAGTCCCTTCCTGTTTTCATTCTATCGGGTTAGTTTGGTTCAGGCATAAAGAAACAGTGATTCCTTCTGGGTCACAGTTTTTGTCCCACCAGCAGCAGGATTACCTCAGAACCTTCTGGACCTTGTTATCAGTTCTTGTCCTAACTCTCAGGTTGGAGAAACATTCTGATTGTATTTAGGGATGTTAAAATAATGTGTTAATTATGAAGCATTGATCATGAAAGAGGGCAGCACACCTGTCTCACTGCAAGAGTGTCGCAGGTTCAATCCCTCTCTGAACCTGTTTGGTGTTTGCCGGTTCTCCCTGGACCAGATCCATATGCAGAACACAAAAAATGATTTCAAACCGGATCTGTTGGGGCTCAGTTAACAAATACTGTCACTGGTACCGTTAGCCTGCAGGGTACCGACCTATGGAAGGGAACAGGTGACCCACTGTGGCGACCCTGAAAGGGAGCAGCCCACAGACGAAGGAGGAGGAGGAGGACTTCAGGACTGAAGTATCACCCATATGTTCAGTACTTACCAGTGAGTCCAGAGGTCAAAGGTATGACAGAACACGATGCTAACATTAGCATGAGCTAAATTCTTTCCTGAGCTCACAGCCCAGCATCACAAAGCTGGACTGATGTTCCACAGAGAACACCAGGTTCTCCATTGGGGCCCCGTTCACCTCACAGAGTAGAGCAGATTCTCATGTGACAGACGTGAATGAGTCTGGAGACGCCGTGGTGAAGGTTCTGCTGCCTGAAACATCCTCCAGCAGGACCGGTTTGGTGGTGGGTCAGTGATGTTCTGGGGAGGCTGATCCTTGGAGGGTCTCACAGACCTCCAGGTGTCAGTCAACGGTACCGGACTGCTGTTAGGTACCAGGATGAAACCCTCAGACCCACTGTCAGACCTCACACTGGTGCTGTGGACTCCTAGTCCAGAACAAGGCCCGGCCACATGTGGTCAGAGTGTGTAGGCAGGTCCTGGATGAGTCATTTAAATGTTGGAGAGAAGAATGAAATGTTCCCTGATGTTCCCTGATGTTCCCAGATGTTCCCTGATGTTCCCTGATGTTCCCTGATGTTCCCTGATGTTCCCTGATGTTCCCTGATGTTCCCTGATGTTCCCAGATGTTCCCTGATGTTCCCTGATGTTCCCTGATGTTCCCTGATGTTCCCTGATGTTCCCTGATGTTCCCTGATGTTCCCTGATGTTCCCTGATGTTGGGATGGATCCAGTCTCTTGGCACATCCTCCAACATCTCAGCCAAATCCAGCATGTGTCCTTCTGCATCTCCATGCCTCCTTGATGGTACGCTGTATATCAGATGTCCTAATAAGAGGGTCTCCAGACGGAGGGGGTCCGGCTTTAGTTTGGTGGGTGTGACCCACCAAAGGACCCCCCTACTTCAGTAGAACCGCGTGTCACACATGTTTTCCTTAAACTTAACGAGGTCGTTTTTCTGCCAACACCAAACCAAACTGCTTTTCCTTATTCATGCCACGACTGCATTGTGACGGGAGATTCTCGTTCCTGACTCAAATGCATGAGGTCAAAGGTCGCCGGGAACAGAGGCGGGCTCTGAGGACACGGGTTGTTGTCTGTGATGCTGATGTCACGGCGTTGTTGGCTGTAGTTCATGTGTTTC
>JBBDHG010000590.1:0-17500 GCA_037951165.1 Lophius americanus
GAGAGAGCTCCCTAGAGAGAGAGAGAGAGAGAGAGAAGAGAGAGAGACAGAGAGAGAGAGAGGACAGAGAGAGAGAGAGAGAGAGACAGAGAGAGAGAGAGAGAGAGAGAGGGGGAGAGAGCAGAGAGAGAGAGGAGAGGGAGAGAGACAGAGAGAGAGGAGAGAGAGAGACAGAGAGAGAGGAGAGAGAGAGAGAGAAGAGAGAGAGAGAGAGAGAGAGAGAGAGAGAGGAGAGAGAAGGAGAGAGAGAGACAGAGAGAGAGAGGAGGAGAGAGAGAGACAGAGAGAGAGAGAGAGAGAGAGACGGAGAGAGAGAAGAGAGAGAGAGAGGGGAGGAGGGAGAGAGAGACAGAGAGAGAGAGGGGAGAGAGAGAGAGAGAGGGGGGAGAGGAGAGAGACAGAGAGAGAGGGAGAGAGAGAGGAACTTGTTCTAACAAAGATCGGATGACATGATTGTGACAGCCGGATCTTTGGACCTCGTCTACACGACCCGTTCATCGTTATTATTATTATTATTATTATTATTATTATTAATTTTGAGCCGACATTCAACATTCTTCAAACTCTGTTTACTCTTATTGTCCTGAAGGTAGAGACGACCCACCTCTGATAAAACCATCCATGATCAACTCCACTCACTCCAGTTCTTCCTCACACTGATCTCTATGGGGGGGGGACTCGCTGTGGCGTGTTTTCGGTGGATGTGATGAGCGGGGACCCTCAGGCTGTGACGGGTTCGTATTGAAGGAAGGGGATGATTCCGGCGTTTACGTCCGACACCACCACAAACACGCCAAACCGCTCGCCACACGGATGTCACATTCCAGGGAGAGGAGGAACCTACAAGTCAGCAGACGTTGACCCCCGATGCAGCACAGGTGAAACACCTGATGATGTCATCAGATGAGGCAGAGAGGAGGGGCATCAAACCCATCCCAACCTGCCAAAATACATGACGATGATCCGCCTTTTGTCCCGAACTTGTTTAGAAACGTATTTGTTCCCAATTATGTTCCATTTCAGCTCTTTGATAAATGCGCTGCCCCCCCCCCCACCCCCCCTTCTTCCAATTAAGGCAGATTGATTTAAGGCGGAGCCTACAGATGTTCTATTCCAGCGCCGCATTCGTCCGTGACAGAACCCGTCTTAAATGTAACTTTTCAACACGTTTTAAGTAACAGTTTAAAGCTGGGCCGGTCCCGGGCGAACCCGGCCCGCCTCCAGCGAAGCATCACGTGAGCGCGAGCGCGGCCCCTGAGGAGAACGCCGAAGGCCGCAGATGTTCCTGGAGGGGCTGCAGCCCTCAGCAGAAACAACGGGCCGCTGCACATCTGTGGCTTTTAAAGGCAGGTTCTCTCTTTATTTTCACTAACCTTCGTGGTTCAGAACACGCTCTCGGACCCGGGAGCAGCTGGATGTGATTGAGCTAAAGTGCTGCGTTCTGGGACCGGGGCGCCGCAGGTGAGTCAGTCGTTTGTGCTGCTCCGCACTAACTCAATGCGATGACTCAGCACTCCTCCGCCGCTTTCACTCCGCAGGCAGGAAAACGGTTCTGACCGCGAGGCTGTCGAGTAGATTCTCTACTCACCGGTCAGAACCGCCCCTGACATCAGAGAGAAACACCAGCACAGTGGGCAGGGCGCCGCTCGGCCGCGTTCTCGCCGGAGTTACTGTTTTTCAAAATAAGGACTGAGTAAAGTCTTCAGTTGCTACCCTGGTTTTTTCTTCTGCGTCAATCCCCAAAGGTTAACGGCTCCTCCTCTCCCAAAATACCCGGCCAGAACCTTTTTTAACATTTACCTCATGACTTGCATGAATGAAAACGGCTTCCTGTTCGGAAAACTTGATTAGTTTTGCCACCGGCATCAGAACCGATGTTTGTGTTCAGCCTGCAGGGACGCTGGCGTCGGCCCGTAGATTCACGCTCAGGTCCGACTGGGCGGTGTCGACACAGGAGAGGGAGGGCGCTACATTTGGACCGTAATGGAATCCCTGTTTGCTTTGCTTCCAGAACCTTTAAAGGAGACATTCCTCGAACCCCCCAGTCCCAATCTATCACTTTTATAAACCTTGTCTGTCTTTTTAGCTCCTTAACTCTTTAACGTTTCCGTGTTTTGTCACTAAAAACAACCTGAAGCGTAACATGTGACGTGAGAGCGCGTGTAAAACATCGGACGTTTGGACGTATACTTCTGTGAGACGTTAACTCACATTTACAGCAGAACTCATTTTAGTGTTTCCATATTTATACAGAATGTTTTTGAATCTTTAACTGTAATTTTTTAATATACTTCACACTTTTTTCTTTTTTTAACACAAACAAATAATAATAAAAACAAAAAAATTTAAATGTTAAAACTCTAAATTAAAATTTATATAATAATACTAACAATAATAATAATAATAATAATAATAATAATAATAATAGAATAAACAAATTAATTCATGAAAATTAAATTAAAAAATCTAAAAATAAATGAGAAAATTAAAACAATTCACACTTTTTTGGTTAATGCAACAAACTATCAAACTAGGCCCACGCTGTCGTCCCCAACAGCCAGATAATGTCCCCAATCCCCTGCGTTGTACAAGCCGCCCCCCCCGACTGAACGCTTCAAATTAAATATGGAGTTATGTCCAAAGTATTTTTTGTAAAGTGAGTAATATACAATATAACCGAAGTACAACTCTCCTGAAGCGTCTCCATGGTGATGATGTCGCAGGAGGAGCTTTAACCCTCCGGAGTCAAAGGTCATGATCGGGTCAACGCCGAGCCTTTATACTTTATACCTGCTGACTGTCGGTACCGTCTCCTGCAGCAGTCCAAATGGTCCAAATGGTTAAAGGCCTCACTTCTGGACCCGGTCCAGCTTATTGAGAAATCAAGCCCTGGTTCGGTTCTAGACAAAGTCAAGCGAGGACAGGAGAGGAAACGGAGCCGACAGCGGACAGAACCCTCACTGCACAGTCATAACAGTGTCCGATGAATTCAAACACTGCAGACCGACACGGAATCAGAACCTCATGAAGCCGGACCCCTCGCCGCTGGAGTTAAGGTATAAGTTACTCCATCAGTGTTTGTGTTCTACAGGAAGGTCGGAGGGTTACGTTAAACAGCTTAAGGCTCACGCACAGACACAGACGGGTCCACGTCTCCCCGCAGGTCCAAAAGGCCAGCATTAGGTAGGCTTACCTCAGGGCCCGTCTGACGGTGTTCTGATGACCGGAGTGTGTCTTTCAACATGGTTCAAAGGAGCTCGCATGAGAAATGTAACCAAATGGAAATGACTCATAGTTGTGTTTGCAGGACCAGAATCCACTGCAGGATCGGTCAGAACTCATGCAGCCTCCAGACAACTGAGCTCCTCACCTGAGCTCCTCACCTGAGCTCCTCACCTGAGCTCCTCACCTGAGCTCCTCACCTGAGCTCCTCACCTGATCTCCAAAGCTGGGCTCACAATGAACGACTTAAGAGTCGCGGCTTTACTGTCAATAAAGTTCCGTTTGAAAGCTACCAGGTAGAAAAAACGTGAGAGGAAAGCTACCTCGATTATTTATTTTGGAATAGCTCATTTCAGCTGCTTGTATCCTGGACCTCATTCTTTGGGTCGGGATCGTAGTTGAGGCTCGGAACCAGGCGGACTTTTTATACTCTCTATTATATATTATCACAGATCTTAAATATTTCTTCCCCAGTCAGTGACGGAGGCTTTTCCGCCGCTCAAACCTGTTGAAAGAGCGTTTCTGTATTGACCGCTCTGTTCTCTGAGCTCCTCCAGAACCACCAGCAGAACAGCCTGATATATCGAGGCGTCTGATCTCCCAGCCAAGAATTCCAGACGGCCTGGGCCACACCGTCCGGACCTGTGAAACACGGAAACAGTGGCTCCCTGCACCAAGAATGCAAAGAATGCTATTGGACTCCATTTGTTTTCTGCTGAGGTGAGAAGGAGACGGAGGCCAGATGAATGAAGACTATCGAAATAATCCTCTTCTAATGACGGCCACATGCTGGGCTTTGTGCGGACCACACAAGAACCCCGAGACCAGCAGAAGGTCCTGCCGGGCTCCATGCAGAGGGACGCCTGGTAATAACGCAACAATGCAAAAGATGAAAGAGGAACGAGGTTCCAGAAATGTAGGATGGATCACCATCATGGATGCAGGGCTTCTGGGGAACCATCCTGAGGTTGGATAGGTCCTGTGATCTGGACTCTGGAGGACCTGGAGACTTCCTGCTGTGGATGTGCAGAAACACCTTCCTGGTAGGTTTGTTGGACGGAGGTCAAAGGTCGCAGGAGATTTCCCTCTCGCTGTGATTTACGCATCGCTTCCTATTAGCGGTAAAATGTAGAAAAGAGAAACTAGAACAGCAACTTTTGGCTAAGTGTCTAAGTGGGTTTGAGAGACTTTGTAAAGTGGAGATATTAGAGGAGAGGCTGTGGGCGGAGTCTCACGGCTGGAATCTCCAACCAGAGGAGCTGGAAGTGTAACTTAAGTCCCCGAGATCAAAGCCACGAAGACAATATCTGACAACATCCTCGGGTTTTGGTCCTGGCTGCGTGCGGGAGGGCGGGTCCTCCTATAATCCACGTCTTTCTGACATGAACACAAAAAGACCCAAAAAAGCCGCAAAGCTACTATTAACTGAAAAAAGCCCCGTCATTAGTTTTAAAGTGAACGTATGCGGAGCCGGACAAATAGTTTTAGGCATCCTAGAAGAAATTTAAAGGCGTATTTTGCGACTTCTAAGAGCTGAGCTGGTTCCGATAAGCCAGCGGACGATTTGAGCTCAACGCAAACCAAAAGACTCCGAGAGAAGTTTGGTGGATCCTTCAAGTCCCGCTCACAGAAGCTGGGCTTCTCAGTGTCACATTTAACTTTCTGCGAAGGCCTTCAGGGTAAAAAAGCAAAGCAACATATCTTCAAGCAAGATCTACGCTGTCATCCCAAACCTCCAGGGTCTATCCCCAAAGAAGACCCCAGTACCCTGCATTGTACTCTACTGAAGTCCTCAAATATGAACTATTAGTAAATACACGTAAAACAGGATTCTACAAACTAGATCTGTTTGAAACAGAACAATTTTCCCCAATATCAATCCAGTTCTTCCTCATCATGAAATATAAAATTAGATCCATGAAACAGTGTTAGAGTAAGCGCTCTGATGGAAGGAGGATCTACAGCGGCGCCGATGATGATTCCATAAAAAACCCAACCTTTCGGGGATATAAATAAAAGAGTCGATTCAGATGTACGACATTTGGAATAAATCAGACGAAGGGTTGAGAAACGATGTTCTGAAAACCTTTGGAGCTGGACGTCCCCCTAGTGGTGGAACACTGCAGCTGACTGTCGCACTGAAGTCTACGCTGGTGTAAAATGTAGAGATGATCCATGAAATGACTTTGGCGTCATCTCGTTAACGTGAAGGGAACGGAAACATTCGCCGCTGCAGAGGAACTCCTCCTCAGAGGAAATAGGAGGAAGAGGAGCTGCCAGGACTTCAGACTTCATCTCCATGGAGAGCGAGAGATCCGCTCAGATGTTTCTGACGCTTCTCTCATCGCCTCGCCTCAGAGACCAGATCATCCGGAGGAGATAAGGGACGTCTGGAGGAGCTGGTAACGTCCAGAGACAAACGTTTGGAGGTCATGCAGAGTTTAGTCACAGTTACCGCGGCAACCTCTGTGTGACGTTTGAATGTGGAATAAAATCTGTAGAAAGTTCAAATAAAAGGAATGTGACTTATTTTCTGAATTTTACCAACAAATTCTGTTAAAGTTAAACTTTTTTTCTTTATTTTGTGTGTTTAAAAGCATGAATTATGTCCCGTAAACCTGAAGGATGGATTCTCCAGGTAGAAGAGACGTTAAATTCTTAGAAGGTGAAGTATTCTATGAGGAAGAGGAACAGGACAGACGTCAGAAGTTTGAAGATGGAAAGACGAGGTAATAATCTGTTGTTGTTGTTTTTTAAAACAAGCTTAAGCCGCATTTCCTTTTACAATAAAACATTATATCTTCAGGCTTCACAGACAGCAGGGGTCCGTCCCCAAGAAGCCCCCCCTCCCCTGTGTTGTACCACAAACCCCCCTGGTTGACCTCCTCACATTAAAAGTGACTCATTAATGATGATGATGATGATGATGAATGAACAGTCAGCAGTCTGCTCTAGGATCAGATCCCTTATGATGAAGATAAATACAGTTAACTAGTCTTTCTTCACGACTTCAGGAATAAAACCTTCATACAGGATTTATCTTCTTATATAAATTCCTTCAAGACAATTTAGAGATAATCGGACATACAGTTGGAAAATGACAGTAAAGAAATTCAGAAAAAGTTTCTTCTACCGACTTAAAATGAACAATTACAGCAAATGATGACAAACGCATGTTAGATTTGTTTGAGGCGGTTCCTTTGAGGTAAACTTGGACTGAATCGGACCCCCGGTTGAGAAGTTATGGCCCTAAAAGTGATTTTGGACATGAACTCCCCCTAGTGTTGAAAACACTCAACTGAAAATCCAAAACAACTCCAGTTCTTCCTCTCACTGAGGTCCATGTGGGTCTAAAATTGATGGATGCTGGTGATTAAATGGTGTTCCGGACCTTTCGGGGATATAATCACGCAAGGGAAGTCGCATTAAAAGAAAGTCCTGAATGAAAATCCGAGACGTTTTTCTAGTAATTTGAGTTTTTGGACGCTCAGGAAAAGATTGTTTCTGCCGTGACATCTGTAGGAATGCCGTCCTGACGTGAAACCTTCTGGCTTCAGGTGAGATGTTTGGAAAACATCTGACATCTGATCCGTTTGGAGCGGTTCCTATATCGCTCCAGCGAAGGGATGGCGCTGAAACCACGTCCTGTGCGCCCCGGCAGAGTCTTCACTTGAATTCTCTCTTAATGAATTGTGGCTCGGCGCCGGGTCTCAGCGAGAGGCGATTGGTTTTAGTGTCAGAACTGAGACTAAAATGACACTGGATCAGCCAAAACGGCCGGCAGCTCTCGCACGACCAGAACCGAGACATTCTTCGAGCTCATTAAGTCACACGCAGACGTGAACACATGCAAATGTCTGGTCGGGGGAATGCGCCGAGGAGGCATAACACACCTCGGGCCAAACTTTATGGGCCCGTCTAGCTTTTAAAAGCCCAGTTCTGCTCAGAGGCAGAAAATCACGCAGGAGGCATGAAGTCATTTTGGAGCAATCTCCATATTTCTATTCTTTTTATTCGGGATCTGCGGCTCACAGGTCCACGTCCGGACACCGGGGGTCTTTACTACTTGTTCTGGTTCCGAGTGTTGGATGACCGCTCTGTGGCTTCACCCTCACCCTCTGTGTCGTACCGACGGGTTTCATGAAGTTCACGCCGGTGTGGGAAAAGAATGCTGCAAATGTGGAGGAAGCGCTGAGATTGGATCTCAGAGTGTAGGGGGTGAGACCACCAATGGTCGGGTCATGCTTGAAACCCACAGAGACAGAAGAAGGTCACATTCAGCACCAGGAGTCTTTATGAAGAACCTTCTACCCGAGCTCATTTACCTGGAAACAAAGTTCTCTTTCTACCGTCTCTGTGTCCTCTGGACGACCTCTGAGACGCCCTGGTTGATCGCTGCAGGTCAAACATTCTGGCAGAGGATCCAGCAGCTAGAGAGGTATGAAGCTGATGATCCACCATGAAGATCTGGGAAAGAGTCGTGGAAGCGAGGGTAAGAAATGAGGAGACATTGTGTGAGCAGCAAGATGGTTTCATGCCAAGAAAGATCTCTAAAGATGAGATGTTTGATCTGAGAGAGCTGATGGAGAAGAACAGAGAAGGTCAGAAGGAGCTGATGGAGAAGAACAGAGAAGGTCAGAAGGAGCTGATGGAGAAGAACAGAGAAGGTCAGAAGGAGCTGATGGAGAAGAACAGAGAAGGTCAGAAGGAGCTGATGGAGAAGAACAGAGAAGGTCAGAAGGAGCTGATGGAGAAGAACAGAGAAGGTCAGAAGGAGCTGATGGAGAAGAACAGAGAAGGTCAGAAGGTGCTGATGGAGATGGTTCTGACCTGTGAGGAAGAGGAGGGATAGTGGATCTACTGGTAGAAGGATGCTGGAGATGGAGCTGCAGGCAGGAGGAGAAAAGGGAGGAGCAAAGAGAAGGTTTGTGGGTGTGATGAGAGAGGACATGCAGTTGGTTGGTGTGACAGAGGAGGGTGGACACAGATGATCGGATGAGGAGACCCTTAATGCGAACAGCTCAAAGAAGAAGCTGTTAAATCTACCTGACCTTTGACCTGTGGCTGACCTGACAGTGAGAACCAAACCCCTTCCCTCCCTTCCGATCTCCTGAATGATTGAACAGATGTCTCTCAATTTTCTTCTTCATATCATCTCCTCCATTATTTATTCTTCCATCCGATGCGTTTCTAAAGTCGGTTTCCTCGTACGAATTCTTCAGGTGGCTCTGACCCGACCCGACGAGGACGAGGAGAACAAAAACATCCAGTACGAGCCTGTGTTGAAGCAGTGGGAGGGGCTTCCAGGTTTGGATGATGACTATATTTGCCCGAGACAGAGCGGCTGGGGGGGGGGAGTCTTCCTCCGCTCCCAGAATCCTCTCTGCTCATGCTCCCGACCGCGCCAACAATCCCAGCGGCCTCACCGCCGCGCCGCTCCGAGTCAATCAGCACACGACGTCTCCATTTCATCCCTCGCTCATTTATTTTGACTACCATCCGTCCGCAGAAGTCTAGACATGCGCCTCCTCGCTGCTCATTCTCCCGCCAGCGAGAGGAGGCGGGAGAGAATGTTCTCCCGGCTCCTGAGGAGGAGGACGAAAACACATTTTTGCCATATTTCAGCGCGGCGGGGAGAACCCTGAGCGAGGATGATGGATGGTGATTGTTGAGGACGGGATGATGAGGTGAGGCGGAGAGAGAGACAGAAGAATCGGCTGTGATTAGGCGGCTGTCTGTTTCCATCCTGGCCGCAGTTTGATGAAGGTCTTGGGGGTTTATGCCTCGCGGCTGTGATGGTTTTGGGTGTAGTCTGCTTCCTGTTTCATATCCACTTTATTTCCCCTCGTTACCTTCGTCTGTTTGGGTTTAGTCTTCTGTCGCTCCCTCTCTCGCCGCGTCTCTCGCTCGGCCTTCCCGTCAATTACGCCTCCGTCCTGATTGACTTCACCTGTGTCTCGTTATTTCTCAACTCCTCCTGCCGTTCTTCGCCGTCTCCTCGTTGATGCCTCCTCAACACATTCCTTCTTGTGCTCCTCCTGTTCTTCGCGCTCCGCCGTCTGGTCCCGCCTCCATCTTTAACGCTTGGTTGTCGGCTCTTAAATCCAGGACCTGCACCTTTACAGCTTCATGTCTTCACCTCCTCTTTCCAGATCTGTGCAGTGATTTTTAACAGAACCAACTGGCAGCAGTGAGTTTCTAGGACCAACCATATGGTTCTGGTCCGCATGTACGGAAAATCTAAAAGGGCTCCAGTGAAGAAGTCAGTCGAGGTCTGGATTCCGGTTGGCAGCGGCGAGGTGTCAGCCCAACCTTGGCCAGAAGTTCATTTCCTGAATGGCTTAAAGTTCTGTGTTAATAACCCAGATACTCTGTGGTTCCAGGCTCAGTTCTGGCCCGTTACCTCAGCAACAGCTCCAGTCACCACGTCAGCCCGCCACCGGCCTGCTAGCTCCGCCTCTTTGCTGTTAGCCTCCCACAGACTCCATAAACCTGGGAGCTGGTGAGCTCCATCACGGATGTCAATCATCCATCTCCAGGGGTCTCCTGTCTGAAGAACCTGAAGGGTAACAGTTTGGGCCCCCAGAAGGGAACTTAGCCTCGGCCAAGCTTCACTACTGCCAAGAACTCCCACCCAACTGTCCAGACCCATGGAGGTTCTGCTGCCCAGTGTCATGGAGGTCCTTCTAACCAGTTTTGTGGAAGTCACAGGGTCCAACGCCCCAGAGTCTCAGTTGTCTGAGGTCCAGGACACTCTACTGCCCAAACCCCCCAAGAGAGAGAACTTCCTAGCAGTTCTGAATCTCTGCTGCTCAGAACCCAGAGTCTCAGTTTTTGAATGCCCCAGTTCCACATGGTTCCGGATCTCCAGTCCCACAGTACAGATGTGTAACAGTCGCCCTTTCTTGATTCCCAGTCGGTGGAATACCAGCTAATATGAAAACAACTAGCAGAGGACGGTCCAACCCGGATTCTAGACTATGGATCGTTTGTTCTGCCGGTAAACTGTATTAGGATTATCTGTCAGGGGTCCGGTCCACTCTTCTAGGCTTCTGGTCGGAAAACCCTCTGGCAGTTGATCATGTTTTATCAGACCAGTAGACACCTGTTGGGGTTGATCTGTGGATGGACCAGCAGTGACCCTGTTGACCTTTGACACTGGTCTTCTTGGCAGACCCCCACTCTTGTTGCCATCGTAACAAAAGTTCCTGTCCATGTTGTCCGACCTTCAGAGGGGTTCCATCATTCCCACCAGCGTCTAAAAGGGGTTCCTGTCTTCGACCAAAGGATCATTGCCTTTGAGGAGAACTTCCTGCCGGGCCTCCAGAACAGATCCGTTAATGAAGATCAAAGACTCTAGTCTCCGTGTTTCAGTTTTCTACTTTTGTCTGCTGGTCTTCAGGTCTGCCAGCCTCCTACTCTGACTGTCCGCTATCCTGAATGGACTCTCTGGTTTTGTGTTTGTACGGTACTTTTCAAGGACAGTCTTCAAACAGAACCAGACGTTCTCAGAGGATAGACCGTCTTCTTCGCTGTCGTCATCATCTAACAGTCCAAGTCAACCTTTTATGGCCACCCTGTCTTCTCCCAGCATGCCTGATCAAAGCCCGGTGCTGGAGAGCATTTTGCCGTGAAAACGGGTCGGTGGGTCCAGAACTCTGTTCAATCCCAACCTCTGGCACCACTCGAGGCTTTTTCCACATATATCATTCTATCTCCGTAGAGAATAACGTTTCTGTGAAATATTTTACCCAAACTCTCCGTAAAGGCGGAGCGGAAAAACCTCCAAGACGAGTTTGGACCCAGGCGAAAACTTTGATACGGCTAAATGTGAAATTTATCATTTCATCGACTCTTTTTTTATGACATCCCCAAAGAGTCGGAGACGTTATGGAATCCTCATCATCCTCTGCCTCAGTTCCTTATTGTTGGCGCCAACACTCAAAAACTATTTCATGGATCCTTTTCAAATTTTATTCCCACATAGACCTCAGTGTGAGGAAGAACTGGAGTGATTTGAGGGAAGAACTGTTGCATATTCCCAACACTAGGGGGAGTTTTACCGCCCAAATATCTGGGGCCATTGTTTCTCAATCGTCGGTCCAGATTTGGTGCCTTTGGATCGACTGGAGGTTTTCATAGAGTCCAAATGTTCTGAATGTTCATGTATTGGTCTGACCCAACGCCGCCAGTATTTAAGTCCCGCCTTAATACATATTTGACATCAGAGACGCTTGATTCTTGTTTTTATTGTGTTCCTACTCTTTTAACTGGGTTTTATTTACTGTGTTCATTGAAGGGAACCAGAACTTTGTTGTTTTAAATGTGCTGTAAAGAATAAAGTCGGGGGGGTTTCTTATTGGCTGCTTTTTGGAGAACGCCGGCGTTTTCACAGTTATGGCTCAAATGAATCATCTCAGATCCACGACTGTCCAAACGTTCAAAAACAACTCGTCCTCCTTCAGAACCGTCTGGACACCGGTCCAGTCTGATGTGACGAGACAGGTTCTGATCCTCCAGAGTCGACAGCTGCCTCCCAACACGCCGGGTTCACGTGACATCACACCGCGGCCTCGCTCATGTGACCACACCGCCGCTGTGTTTGTCTGCTTGACTGTAAAATAACACTGTTTTGGTTAAACGTTCATAAGAATCCAGAACCCACATGTGGACCAAACCACGCAGCAGAACCGCTGCACCACCAGAACTTTGTTCTGATCACCAGGAACGCTGTATGAGGAACGAGGAGGGGTCAAAAGTCACGGTCCGTAACGATCACGAGGAAAAAGACAGAGCAGTCCATCGCTGTGGGCGGAGCTACTGTAGTCTCATCAATGCTCCAACCAGCATGTGGGAATGTTCCAGGTGAGGGTCATGTGACCAGAGATGTCAATCAAGTCTTGTCAAGTCAAGGATTCCACTATGAACATTTGTTGAACTGTAATTATTCCTTTTTCTTCTTCCGTTGGCATGAAGGTAACGTTCCATCAAGGTTCCTTCATGTTTCTACCGGACCTTCAACTTCAACAGAACCAGTTCAAGTTTAAAGGTCCGAGGGGAATCATTCAAGGCATCAGGAGGGTCGAGGTACTAGAAATAAATATAAATAAGTTCATAAAAACAACTATTGATATAAAAGAAAAGAAGTAGAAACGGTTTGTTCTCTCCATCGGCGCGTCGTAACCTCGGCCTGAAGGCATCACAGAGAGTTCAGTCGAAAGATCGCGATCTGATTGGCTGATCTTTTTTTTTTTCGCTTTCCCAGCCACCTGTTTCTCCCAAATGGAGATCAGGTACCTCCTTAAACCAGCAGGTAAATGAAAAGTTTAAAAGACTTTCATAAAAGGTTGAGTCACGAACATTAAAGGAATTAAGTTTCTGCAAAAGATGGATGGTTTGTTGACGATCCTTCTGTGTTTACGTCAACAACTGAGGTCAACAAAGATATTTATACGAGTCAACCCTTTTATTTTTCATCCATTCATTTTCATTATTCCAATGTTTTTATGTGGAATAATCGAAAAACAGAGTTCAGTTTTCTTTTATGAGTTCTGGTGCCGGACCTTGAATAAACGCATAAACAACCCGCAGCTTTGCAGCCGAGCAGAACTTTTGTGTCTGAGTGGGTCGTCCCGTTTGCAGCTGGTTGATGAATCAGTGCGAGGTTTTTTTTTTGGTTTTCCTGCGTCCATCTGGGTCCGGAGTAGGTGTCTACGTCTTCATAACGGGTCGACAGCCTCCTCCTGCTCGGAGCGGGTCATAAAGTAGAGCCGCTCACATGTTGCCCCGGGAAGTTCTGGAAAATATGTGGGTGACTTTATTGCGCTGCAGGTTTCAGAGACGTACAGTGAAACTTCCTGCGGCGTAACTGGATGGTGATTGATGGCGGTGCTGATCGGGTAACAGCCGGACCTGCCAGACCTCCGGGTCCTCTGGAGTCCGGGGGCCCGCTGATCTACAATCTTCTGCGCCGCATGTGGCGGCATTAAATCTCTCAAACACGCCGCATCACTTTTTCCCACACTTTTTTATTTTTTCCTGAGGACCTACTTTTTCCCGCCGTCACGACCCAAACGGGCCTCAGGCTCAAAGCTGTGCAAGAATCCATGATGTCACTCCACTGGACTAATCCCAGCTGCAATTTATGGGCCGTGATAAATACATACAACAAATAAATAAATAAATAAATAGATAGATAAATAAATAAATAAATAGATAAACAAATAAATAAACAAATAAATAAATAAATAAAACAAACAAAAACAAATAAGAAGTGTTTACTTTTTCTCTCGCTGTGGCGACTTGGGCGGAAATAAAGTGTAGCAATAATAACAATAAACTTTATTTGTGTTTGTCTCGCAGCATCAACTGTTTACAAAGTGATTTAACAGACGAGGCAAAAACAGGAAACTCAGAGGAAAACAGGAGAAGAGGACGATCGAATGGAGAGAGAGAGAGAATGAGAGTTCAATCAGACAGACTATCTTCTTCTGCACTCCAGCAACACTTACTTCTCCTACCTCTGTTACCTTCAGCGTTCACACGAGGATCAGCTGATACTCACCGCATCCTTCCATTCAGGTAGCCTCATCCATCCATCACTGGGATGCACCTTCCTCCTCAGCCCATCATCATCAGAAGCTGTCTTTAGATGTGACTCTCTCCATTCATCTAGTTCTTTCTTGCTGCTGGTTCAACTCCACCTCCCCATCTTCACCCAGTCATCCTCGCAGATTTATCAGCCTCATCATTCATCAGCCTCAGCAGAGTCATCAGCCACCACCACCAGTACCCAGACTCCAGGCCGAAGAGTCTGGGCGCCAAAGACTTTCTGGCGGATTCAATATCACACATCATCTGTTGGAACAAAGAAGAGAATCACCCGTATGAGGTTCCGACCCAGACTTTGGGAACGACTGGACCAGACAAACATTCAAACACAAACACTGACGACAGATATGAGAGGTCGATTCTCCAGGATCTTCCAGAGCTCCGCCTCTGACCAGGCTGGAGCAACAGCAGACGGATAAATCCGTCACCAGGAGGTCCGGTTTGACGGGCTGAACGTATCAAACAAAACGATTCTCTCTTTTGAGTGAAGAAAGACATTTTCATACGCCCAAAAACTCGGGGATATTATTAAATCATCACCATCATCATCGTCGTGTCCGCCGCCACTAGATGGAACTTTATCCTCAAAAGTTTTCGGGCCGTAACTTCTCAAACGTTGGACTCCAAAATTGGTGCAGATGAATCGACTGGAGGCGATGGATCTGATTGACCTCATGTTTTATTCTGGTAGTTCATGTTTTACTCACCAGGGGGAACTTTTTTCTGAAAAATACGGTTTAGAATACGGACATAACTCAAAAACTTCTTCATGGATCATGTTCAGATTTTAGAGCCACATAGAAACCAGTGTGAGGAAGAACTGGAGTGGTTTTGGTACAAGAGGGAGCTTTACCCCCCAAAAGCTTTGGAGGTATAACTTTGGTGCTGTTGGTGGCGATCAAGAGTTAATCTAATAGTTCCTACTTTAGTCACTAGGGGGAGCTTTTTTATGAAAAACAATGTTTTTATGTTTTAAGTATCTATTAGACGTCTTTGGCGCCTAATTCAAAATTTTATTGCATTGGTGTGGATGATTTTAAATCGAATTTTCTGTCCTGACTGATAACCAGATGTTTTTCGAGCATTTTATCTTTTTTTTTTTTCTTTATAAAACTTTTTTTTATGAAAAATTATTTATTTTTTAAAGAAAAAAAAGTTTTTCGCTCATAACTCAAAAACCACCCCATGGTTAATTTTCAGATTGCAGATGCAGATAGACCTCAGTGTGAGGAAGAACGGGTGTGATTTTGGCACTAGGGGGAGCTTTTATCTCCAAACGTTTGAGCGGAGGAGAAATATCTCCTAAATATCAGAATTCTTCTCTCCAGAAGGATTTTTGATTTTTTTTTTCTTGGAAAACCCTTTTTCAGATATTTCTTCACATCTAGTTTGTGGAGTTCAATCAGGGGGCTTGCTTGTACAACGCAGGGGCATTGGGGCTTTTCAGGGCTGTACCCCTGCCGTCAGGAACAACAGCGTTGGACCGGTTCTGATCTCTAGCCGCTTCTTTTCACACCACTAAAAATGGCTGCTGCTGAATCTTTGTGTGAAAAGCTTTGGCGGAGCGCCGTCATGTTCTCCGTCTGCTTCCCTTTATTTTCCCTCTCCCTCATGAGGCGGGGCAGGAATCGTGTGTCGAGGGTCTCCGATGGCGAATCCTCTCCAAGCAGAAGCACGGACGTAAACGTCGAGGACCGTAGTGGGAATTCAAAATGACTCTCTGTGTTTTGGTGGATTTGGCCACGTTGAGAAAATCTGCTATTCCCAGAGAGAAAACATCTCAACCCCCTTCATCGCCGTCAGTCTTCCTCGCAGACTCGGTCCGCGGGAAGCGGGGAGAAGCAATGGGCCAGCTAATCATTTGCGGAATGTGGCGTGGACATAAGATAGGGCCGGATCGGGAGCCAGAGGAATGGTAATTACTGTGGAAATCAAACACCATCAATTGTGAGGTTTTTCAACATTTTACAGTGTCACTCTCTGCCTCACCCTCCCAAAGCCCCTTCTTCTCTCACTCCTACTCAGACGACCCTCGCCGCCGCCGCCGCCACTCCCTCGGGCCCTCGGCCCCCCCTCCCCTCCTTATTTTTCCACTATTCTCCGGTTTGCCTCGCTCTGCCCTCCCATTTATTTTCTTTAAATGTTTTTCCGCCCCCTCCACCCATCTCACTTTATCTCTCCTCACTTACTTGTTCCTGTCTTCGGAGAACTCCCTTTCAGACTTAATCCCTCGCTCCCAATCACATTGTTCCCCATCCTGTGGGCCCCGCCCACACTCGTTTGCTAACACAAAATGTACGCGGCCGCTGGCTCAAAGCGACCACAAAAGACAAATGGACCTTCATCACCGCATGTCTGGAATGTGAAACACTTCAAGTCGGCGCCCCAAAAAATCCCGCCATACATTCCAAGTGTGCGAAGTTTCACAGACGCTCAGGTTCTGTTCACTGGGCAGAACTTAGGAGCGAACGCTAACCGTCTTTACCGGCTAGATGAGTTTAACGTTCCTGCGTCCGACGAGGAAACAAACACGTACCGGACCTCAGGACCGGTTACAGACCGGTTCTGAAGTCTCGGCTCCCTGCGGGTCGTCCGTCTGTCAGCCTCACATTTGCCCACGCCGGGACACGTGATGCCCGCCGACCTCGGCGCAATCAAAGGCGCTTCCTGACGCTGGGCCGCACGGACATCAAAGCGCCGCTGTTACATCAGACGTTCTCACAGCTCCTTCATCCCACTCTTCCTCCCCTCCCCAACAAACCGCAAATATGAATTGGACAAATGGACCCTGTGTCAGGAGTGACTTCCAGGGATAAGTAGGGGAGGGCTGAGGGGGAGGGAGGGGGGCAGAGGTTGCGGCCTTACATCACCCCCCCTCCCCACAGAAGCCCCCTCCATCCAGCAGCAGAAGGATGAGCTCCACCTCAAAGACGGAGACGTTACGACTGACTCCACTTCAAGTCTGATCTTGTTCCATGTCTCACATTTTGAGTTTACATGACGTCTCTGCTCATGTAGGGGGCGCCGTTTGTAAAAGTAACATGATGTCATCCGCCAATTAGCTTAATTCTAAATGTTAAACCTAAATGTTGATGTTTTATCTTAATATTAAATCTAAATGTTGATGTTATATCTTAATATTAAATTTAAATGTTAAATCTAAATGTTAAATCTAAATGTTAAATCTAAATGTTAAATCTAAATGTTGATGTTAAATCTAAATGTTAAATCTAAATGTTGATGTTAAATCTAAATGTTAAATCTAAATGTTAAATCTAAATGTTAAATCTAAATGTTAAATCTAAATGTTAAATCTAAATGTTAAATCTAAATGTTAAATCTAAATGTTAAATCTAAATGTTAAATCTAAATGTTAAATCTAAATGTTGACGTTAAATCTAAATGTTGAATCTAAAAATTTAAATGTCAAAATATCCAAACTCACACTGAATTTGGAAGAAACGATATAAAAGCAGGATGAAGGAAATTACTTTTTTCCGATATAGACTCCGCCCCTTTTGCAGCAATGTGGTTTTAAAAACACAAAACTAACGGTGACGTTTCACAACAAACCAAAGATGGTGAAAATGACTCGGTTAAGTTTCACGCTTTTATGTTCTTCGGGTTTAAGAGACGTTTTCTCACCTAGGCTTCGTTAACATGGCGA
>JBBDHG010000590.1:20000-37500 GCA_037951165.1 Lophius americanus
CCACCACTAGGGGGAAATTTCTCTCCAAATGTTTAAAGGGGCTTTTTTTTAGTTAGTTTTATTTAGTCCGAATTCAGTTCATAAAAATCCACTGGAGGAGTTTTATCGTTAATATCTCATATAATTATATATATGTCATCCGTCATCCGTCATCCGTCATCCATCATCTGTCATCCGTCATCCGTCATCTGTCATCTGTCATCCGTCATCTGTCATCCATCATCTGTCATCCATCATCTGTCATCCATCATCTGTCATCCATCATCTGTCATCCCTCATCTGTCATCCATCATCTGTCATCCATCATCTGTCATCTGTCATCCATCATCTGTCATCCATCATCTGTCATCCATCATCTGTCATCCGTCATCTGTCATCCGTCACCAATCATCTGTCATCCATCATCTGTCATCCCTCATCTGTCATCCATCATCTGTCATCCCTCATCTGTCATCCATCATCTGTCATCCATCATCTGTCATCCATCATCTGTCATCCATCATCTGTCATCCATCATCTGTCATCCATCATCTGTCATCCATCGTCTGTCATCTGTCATCAATCATCCATCATCTGTCATCCATCATCTGTCATCTGTCATCCATCATCTGTCATCCGTCATCTGTCATCTGTCATCCATCATCTGTCATCTGTCATCCATCATCTGTCATCCGTCATCTGTCATCCATCATCTGTCATCCATCATCTGTCATCCGTCATCTGTCATCCGTCATCCATCATCCGTCATCCGTCATCCGTCATCTGTCATCCGTCATCCGTCATCCGTCATCCGTCATCCATCATCTGTCATCCGTCATCTGTCATCTGTCATCCATCATCCATCATCTGTCATCCATCATCCATCATCCATCATCTGTCATCCATCATCCCTAATCTGTCACCCATCATCCATCATCTGTCATCCATCATCCATCATCTGTCATCCATCATCCATCATCTGTCATCCATCATCTGTCATCCTTCATCTGTCATCCATCATCTGTCATCCATCATCCATCATCTGTCATCCATCATCTGTCATCCATCATCTGTCATCCATCATCCGTCATCCATCATCCGTCATCCATCATCCATCATCCGTCATCCTTCATGCATCATCCATCATCTGTCATCCATCATCCATCATCCATCATCCATCATCTGTCATCCATCATCCATCATCCATCATCCATCATCTGTCATCCATCATCCCTAATCTGTCACCCATCATCCATCATCGGTCATCTGTCATCCATCATCTGTCATCCATCATCCATCATCTGTCATCCATCATCAATCATCTGTCATCCATCATCTGTCATCCATCCTCCATCATCCATCATCCGTCATCCATCATGCATCATCCATCATCTGTCATCCATCATCCATCATCCATCATCTGTCATCCATCATCCATCATCCGTCATCCATCATCCATCATCCATCATCCGTCATCCATCATGCATCATCCATCATCTATCATCCATCATCCATCATCCATCATCTGTCATCCATCATCCATCATCCATCATCTGTCATCCATCATCCCTAATCTGTCACCCATCATCCATCATCTGTCATCCATCATCCATCATCTGTCATCCATCATCCATCATCCATCATCCGTCATCCATCATGCATCATCCATCATCTGTCATCCATCATCCATCATCCATCATCCATCATCTGTCATCCATCATCCATCATCTGTCATCCATCATCCCTAATCTGTCACCCATCATCCATCATCTGTCACCCATCATCCATCATCTGTCATCCATCATCCATCATCTGTCATCCATCATCTGTCATCCATCCTCCAGGAGCTGCTCTGATTTATACTTTATGCTGTTTAGACTTGTTTTCCCTGTAGTTCCATGAATTCCTCCTTCTCTCCTGGACTCACATTCCAACCTCCTGACCGCTGGAACGTCTGCATGACTGATAGATACATAAAAAGAAGTAATGAGGAAAAAAATAATAAGTCACAGAGTCGTTTATCTTGGTTCGACTCATCCCGAAGTTCACACACACACATGCACACGCACACACACATACATGCACACACACACACACACACACACACACACACACACACACACACACACACACACACACACACACAGACACACACACACACACACACACATATATACATACGTACACACACACACACACACACACACTCACACACACACACACATATATACATACGTACACACACACACACACACACACACACACACACACACACGCTGTGTGTGTAAATAGCAGCGTCTACTGGTCTCAGAGGGCGATGATGTCATCAGCACCTTGGTCCTCCTACCTTATAATGAGTGAACCAGCAGCTGGTTGATACGAGGATGTAAAACCATCTGTGTGTGAAACACAAGTTTAGTTCTGAACATCTGCACTGAGAGATGAAACTTCTAAAAACATCAACGCTGGTGGAAGTAATGACCCAACCAACAGAATCTAGAACCAGCCAGAACTTCTTGGCCAGGATTGTCACATTTTTCAACCAATCACATTTAAAAATGTCTGAAGTTGGGCGTCTTCCTTTCGCGTCGGTATTTGGTGAACAGAAAGCGCTTCATTCCAGAATACCGAGTCTGACCAACGATTATATTCAGTTAATGAAATGAAAACTTATCGGGAGTCCTACGACGAAATCAGCAACGACCTCCACGACCTCCATGGTGACGTCACAATGTGACGAGGCGCTCTCTTGAAACTGTGTCCATTATTGATGCCTTTCATTCCTCTGATGTTCCTTTGGGGGTGGAGCTGGGAGCCCAGTGGGCTGAACAGAGTTGCAGAAGTGAAAGGTGCAGGAGACAAGCATCTGAGAGATACTCAGAGAGTCTGTTGGAGTTGTCGGTAGACCTAGAGGCTGGCAACAACTCGGACATTAATGGAGAAATCTATAGGAACTTTTCCTTGTTCCCGCAGAAGGACGCTTTTTCTCCAAGATGTTTTTGTGATTCTTTCACATGACATGTCTTAACGTAAAAAACAACCCTTGCCTCAATGGGCCCGAAGTCCACCTGACCCGAAACCCGGTTTTTGTTTGTCCACTCAAGAGTCCTCTCCACCTCTAAGACACGCCCCCTACAGTTTAAACAGTAGATACGTGATTAATATCCTGCATGTTCTAAGCCTCACAACGCAGCCGCCAGAGGAATGCGCTGATGTATTTTGCGGCGAAGCCAACTTTTACACATTTCCACATGACTTAATTTCATATGGAACTCTGGAATGTGGTTCAGCCACCCTGTGAAGCAGAGCAGGACCCTCTGAGTGATGCTCCCAGTCTCCTCCATTCATCTGGCTGAGGGTGTATATAGCACAGCTCCCTCCCGCTTTGATTGCACCAATTTACCCAACGCCGCCGCTCATTAATCACTGGAATCACGCGTGGAAAGCGTAAAGGGATCATGTCGGGAAATAGAGCGTGCCCTCCCCTCCGCCTCCGTCTCTCCTTCCTCCGTCAGGGGTTTCGCTCACATTCGTCGCTCTACAGTTTGTTTTGCCACGGGAGCAAGAAACGTTGGATGGAGGAATAAGGGTCGGCATGACATGCTAAGAAACGAGACACATCGGCGCAGATTGAAAACATGTGTCCGGCGTGTACGCCGTGATAAATGCCCTGCCACGTTCAAAGAAGTCGGTTTCAAACTTCACCTCTTCTTGCTAACGGTCATTAGCGCCGAGCATTAAGCGGTGAGGGTTTTAAAGAGGAGCTGGGAGTTGAATTCCCTCCATTCTCTTTGTGAAGAAACATGAATTATTGTGACACTGATGCTATTTTTTAACATAGCTGGAGAAACAGCGTTTCCACAGAGACTCAGGCATTTCCCTTGGCAGCAGGTCGCTGATATGTGAGAGCGGAGGCAGCGCCGAGAGACATGCCGTCACCCTCCGCGCTGTGCTGCGCGTGAAAACTGACGACTAGAAACTCTTTCAAGGCTTTTACACGACTTTTATCACCTCCTCAGGTCCTCACTCTGAGACCGCTAGCTCTTAGCTTGCTAACATTAGCATTAATTCCCTGTAGTGACTTATATTACCCTATATAACCCTAATTTCATACAGAGATTACGAGCTGCAAAAGCCACAACACAGTCAGGAAAACACACTGCAAAAGCCACAACACAGTCAGGAAAACACACTGCAAAAGCCACAACACAGTAAAGAAAATGTGCTGCAAAAGCCACGACACAGTAAGGAAAACAAACTGCAAAAGCCACGACACAGTAAGGAAAACACACTGCAAAAGCCACAACACAGTCAGGAAAACACACTGCAAAAACCACAACACAGTCAGGAAAACGCGCTGCAAAAGCCGGAATACAGTAAGGAAAACGTTCTTCAAAAACCTTGACACAAGTAAGGAAAACGCACTGCAAAGCCACAACACAGTCAGGAAAACACGCTGCAAAAGCCACAACACAGTAAGGAAAACGTGCTGCACACTAAGGAAAAAATGCTGCAAAAACCTTGACACAAGTGAGGAAAACGCACTGCAAAGCAACAACAAAGTCAGGAAAACGTGCTGCAAAAGCCACAACACAGTCAGGAAAACGCACTGCAAAAGCCGGAACACAGTAAGGAAAACGTTCTACAAAAACCTTGACACAAGTAAGGAAAATTCACTGCAAAGCCATAACACAGTCAGGAAAACGCGCTGCAAAAGCCACAACACAGTCAGGAAAACGCACTGCAAAGCAACAACAAAGTCAGAAAAACGCGCTGCAAACGCCACAACATAGTAAGGAAAACGTGCTGCAAAAGCCACAGCACAGTAAGGAAAACGCACTGCAAAAGCCGGAACACAGTAAGGAAAACGCGCAGCAAAAAACCTTGACACAAGTAAGGAAAACGCACTGCAAAGCCACAACACAGTCAGGAAAACACGCTGCAAAAGCCACAACACAGTAAGGAAAACGTGCTGCACAATAAGGAAAAAATGCTGCAAAAACCTTGACACAAGTGAGGAAAACGCACTGCAAAGCAACAACAAAGTCAGGAAAACGCGCTGCAAACGCCACAACATAGTAAGGAAAACGTGCCGCAAAAGCCACAACACAGTCAGGAAAACGCACTGCAAAAGCCACAACACAGTAAGGAAAATGTTCTACAAAAACCTTGACAGAAGTAAGGAAAATTCACTGCAAAGCCATAACACAGTCAGGAAAACGTGCTGCAAAAGCCACAACACAGTAAGGAAAACGTGCTGCAAAAGCCATAACACAAGTAAGGAAAACGCACTGCAAAGCCACAACACAGTCAGGAAAACGCGCTGCAAAAGCCACAACACAGTAAGGAAAACGTGCTGCGCTAGCCACAACACAGTAAGAAAACGCGCTGCAAAAGCCACAACACAGTAACGAAAACGCGCTGCAAAAGCCAGGACACAGTAAGGAAAACGCACTGCAAAAGCCACAACACAGTCACAAAAATACGCTGCAAAAGCCAGAACACAGTAAGGAAAATGCACGGCAAAAGCCACAACACAGTAACGAAAACGGACTGCAAAAGCCACAACAAAGTAATGAAAACGGACTGCAAAAGCCACAACACAGTAACGAAAACGGAATGCAAAAGCCACAACGCAGTCAGGAAAACACACTGCACAAGCCACAACATAGTAAGGAAAACAAGCTGCAAAAGCCACAACATAGTAAGGAAAACAAGCTGCAAAAGCCACAACACAGTCAGGAAAACAGACTGCAAAAGCCACAACACAGTAAGGAATAGGCAAAAGCAAATTGCTTGTTGCCAAAAAGTATTTTGTACGTCATTTCTCATCCGCGTGTTTGGTTAAGTTACACACTCTAGGAAATCTGTCTTTTATACATTATTTTACCCTTATAGTTCATACTTTACTCACAAAGGGAACTTTTTTTCTTTTTTTCTGACATAACATGTAATCTGAGGAGTTCAATCTGGGGGATTGTTAGAACAATGCAGGAGTTTGGGAGCTCTTCAAAAATGTACCCTTGCTGTCGGGGTGACGGCGTAGGCCTTGTTTTCCACTCAGGGTCCGGTTTGGCGTCTTAAATCAAGCAGAACTTTTTACGTTCCCTGTTACGTGGCGGTCCTCCGCTCAGAGGGTCAGGAGGTCCGAGACATCGACCCAATGTCAAACATTTTTGTTTGATATTCTTCGAGTTTTCCCCTGTTGTCAGTAAAAAAAACAGCTTTTTCCATAAAAAAAAAGTTACCATTGTGAAAAATGGACTTTATTAAGATATACAAGATCAATCCAGTTCTTCCTCTCACTGAGGTCTATGAGTCAATCAAATTTGACAATGATCCATCAGATAGTTTTTGAGCTATCGTGATGAAACTAAGTATCTGCCTAAGATAAATCTGCGACACCTGAATGAACGGAGGGATTGAACCCAAACACTCTCCTCTGATTGGTTCCCCTGGGATATATATTTATACCTGAGTGCAGGGATAATACACTCTGTAATGGACGATCACCTCGCTTTGGCTCGGACTGGACCGGACCGTCGGCGCTGGCATGAGATGCCGTGGCGTGCTCAGGTCCTAATATGAAAGCCGTGACCGCTGTCTGGATCCGGCTCTGATCCGGGAGCTAAAAATAAAAGGAGACGGTGAATTAGGGTTGACCCGTACCGACTGTGTTTGGTTTCCCCTTCAAATATTATCTTTGGAGGGTCTCGGAACGGTGAGGAAGCTGTAAGGAAGCAGGGGTGAGTGGGTTCACAACAGAACCACACACCCACCTGGACTCCAAGTACAACCGCTCAAGACGTACGACCAATCACATCCCGTCGTTATTCAGGGGGACGCTGGGAAAAAACAGAATGGTCAGAAATAAAAGACGTCTTTTCTCCAAATGACTTTATATCTTATAGACGCACATAAACACACACACAACTACACACACACATCTACACACACACACAAACACACACAACTACACACACACACAAACACACACTCACAAACACACACACATCTACACACACACACACACAAACAACTACACACACATAAACACACACTCTCTCACACACACACAAACACAAACACACACAACTACACACACATAAACACATACACTCTCTCACACACCCACAAACACAAACACACACAAACAACTACACACACACACAAACACACACTCACAAACACACACACTCTCTGAAACACTCACAAACACACACACTCTCTCACACACCGATACCCACTTTCACACACAAACTCTCACACACACTCTCACACACACTCTCACACACACTCTCACAACGGTGAAAACCAAACAACGCAGACGTTGCCTGGAGGATCGTTCAGCTGTGGCGCAGATGTGCTGAATAGAATGGATGGATAAGCGCGCAAGTTACACACACACTCTCACACACACACTCACAGACACACACACACTCACACACACACACACAGACACACACACAGACACACACACACACTCACACACACACACAGACACACACACACTCACACACACAGACACACACACTCTCACACACAGACACACACACTCACACACAGACACACACACACACACACACTCACACACACACTCACACACACACACACACACACACACACAGACACACACACACTCACACACAGACACACACACACACACTCACACACACACACCTGCGGCTGACGCTGTGACGAGGGTTGACCATAAGGTGAAGGTGAAGGTCAGGAGATCATCACCATCTTCACCAAAGTAACAAAAAGTCTCTCTGATCAAACGGGGAATGAAAGAAGAGAAACTTTCTTGGAACAGCTGCAGGCCCGGGAAAACGGAGGAACAGGAAGTGGAGCTGAAAGTGAAATGGAATGAGAATGGTAGCAAATGGAACCAAAGAGTCCGACATGTGGTTCAGATTGTGACTCCGTGCCAGGAACATCCTGAGAGATGAAGAGCCGAGCCGAGCGAGCTTTCAGAACCGCCGTCAGCGCGGTACGTCAGCAGGACGTGGGTTCACCGCCGGAGCGTGTGATGACATCATAGCGGGTCCACGGCTCGTTTCCTGCGAGATAGCATCCTGCACAATAGCAGTTACACGCTCAAACAACAGTGTTCGGTCCACAGGCCGCCGCGCCACCCTCTGTTGTGCTGCACAACATCGTAACGCTCCCCACTTCAAATTAACATTTTAGAAGAGCCAGCTGTTGTTATCAAACAGAAACACAAAAACACAAAAACACAAAAACACAAAAACACAGAAACACAGAAACACAGAAAAACAAAAACACAGAAACACAGAAAAACAAAAACACAGAAACAGAAACACACAGAAACACAGAAAAACAAAAACACAGAAACAGAAACACACAGAAACACAGAAACACAGAAACACAAAAACACAGAAACACATAAAACACAGAAACATAAACACAGAAAAATAAACACAGAAAAACATAAAACACAGAAACACAGAAACACAGAAAAACAAAAACATAAAAACACAGAAACACATAAACACATAAACACATAAACACATAAACATAAAAACAAAGAAACACAAAAACATAAAAACACAAAAACAAAAAATCATAGAAACACAGAAAGACAAAGACACAGAAATACAGAAATGCAAAAACACGGAACTACAAAAACACAGAAACAGAGAAATACAAAAACACAGAAATACGGAAATACAAAAATACAAAAACACAAAATCACAAAAACACGTAAACAAACAAACGTACAGAAACACAAAAACATGGAAACACAAACACAAAAAACAATAACACAGAAATATAAACACAGAGAAACACAGAAAAACAAAAAACATAAAAACACAGAAACACAGAAACACAAAAACATAAAAACACAGAAACACAGAAACACAAAAACATAAAAACACAGAAACACAAAAACACGGAAACACAACAACACAGAAATACAATAACACAATAACACAAACACAAAAACACGGAAATAGAAAAACACAAAAACTAAAAAACTAAAAAAAATATATATATAAAAACACGGAAACACAAAGACGCACAAATACAGAAACACAGAAACATAAAAACACAGAAACACAGAAACACAAAAACATAAAAACACAGACACACAAAAAAAACAGAAACACAATAACACAGAAACACAAAAACACAAACACACAGAAACACGGAAAAACAAAAACACAGAGGTACAGAAACACAGAAACATAAAAACACAGAAACACAAAAACATAAAAACTCAGAAAAACAAACATACAGAAACACAAAATCATAAAAACACAGAAGCACAGAAAGACAAAAACACAGAAATACAGAAATACAAAAACACGGAAATACAGAAACACAAAAACACAAAGGCACAGAAATACTAAAACACAGAAACACAAAAATACAAAAACACAGAAATAAGGAAATACAAAAACACAAAATCACAGAAAGAAAAACACAGACAAACGGAAATACAAAAACACGGAAACAAACAAACGCACAGAAACACAAAAACATGGAAACACAAAAACATAAAAACACGGAATACAGAAGTAACAAAAACACGGAAACACAACAACACAGAATAACACAAACACAAAAATAGAAAAACACAAAAACTAAAAAACTAAAAAAATCAAAAATATAAAAACACGGAAACACAAAGACGCACAAATACAGAAACACAGAAACATAAAAACACAGAAACAAAAAAACATAAAAACACAGAAACACAAAAAAACAGAAACACAATAACACAGAAACACAAAAACACAAACACACAGAAACACGGAAAAACACAGAAGTACAGAAACACAGAAACATAAAAACACAGAAACACGGAAATACAAAAACACAAAAACAAGTTAATTCTGATCAGCAGCAATCAAGCTAGGAAATTAAGAAACTAGGAAACAGAGGAGGTTCCTTTCAAGATTCCTGCAGCTTAAAAAGCCGTTTACGCACAACAGCGACCACCTCCTGGGAAAATGTTTGTATCTGACGACTTAAAGCACCTTCGATAAATCAGTAACAGAGATCAGGCAGAAATTCACATCTTGAAGTGATCAAAGCAAAGTAGAGCCTGAACGTGTTCCTGAGCGGGTCCAGAGGGAATGTGGAGGATCCAACGGCCAGAATCTGATCCAGGAGAAAATAGAAGAAAAAAGAAAGTTTTATATTTATTCTTAAATATATGATGTCAAATAAAGATCCAGTGTCTCACTGGACAGCAGCTTCTTCCCTCCAGGGGTCTCCTCAGTGGATCATCTGTCTCCATCCTGCCCGGTCCTCTGGATCTCCTTCTGTCACACCAACCAACTGCATGTCCTCTCACCACGTCAAGAAACCTCCTCTTTGGTCTTCTCCTTCTTCTCCTGCCTGCAGCTCCATCTCCAGCATCCTTCTACCAGTAGATCCACTATCCCTCCTCTTCACGGGTCAGAACCATCTCAGTCTGTCCTCTCTGACTTTGTCTCCAGGACGTCTCACCTGGACTGTCCCTCTGATGTCTCCTTTCTACTCCTGTCCTTCCTCTCACTCCCAGAGAACATCTGAACATCTTCATCTCTGCCTCCTGTCTTCTGGTCAGAACCACCGTCTCTAAACCATCCGGCAGAACTTCTCTCACCTCCATCATGGAAACCTCTACCTTCACTCCTGCTGCTCCTCTTCTGTCACAGAAAACTCCTCAAATTCTTCTCCACCTCTTCTCCACCCTGGCTTCACTTGCTTCTTCACCTCTTCTCCACACTCCCTGTTACTCTGCACAGTTTAGCTCTATAACTGGAACTCCTGCACCACCTCCATCCTCACCTCCTCCTGCCTCCCTTTCATTCACACACTTGTATTGTCCTCATTCCTCTTCTTACCAGCACATACCTCCACCTCTCCAGGTTCTCCTCCACCTGCTCCCTTCTCTCACTACAGACCAACATTATAGTCAATGGAGACTCCTCGCCAAGAGGAAGATCTTTCCCAGATCTTCATCGTGTGGATCATCAGCTTCATTCCGCTGTACCTGCTGTAGCTCTACAAAATCACCACCACCCCTCAGGAATCCCCTCACTCTCCAGGGTACTGTTGAACAATCTAGATAAAATCTGCCTCCTCTCCTAGATGCCTCCATACCTCCACTGCTCTGTCATCAGGACAAACCGCCTTTCCTCTCTTCATCCTCTCCAGAGCTGCTCTTCAGCATTTGATCTTCTGGCTCATTGTGTGATCATGTCCTAACTGGACATTAACGACTGGACGTCAACAGACACAGGTATGAAGCAGGACCTCTCAGCATTGGGCCGGTCCACACCTCTCTGGGACACTGAGGAACCGGGATGGACCCCACCAGCCCACAGATCTAATCAGCGCTGAAGAGTCTCCGCTCGTCTGTTTCCATCTCAAAGCTCCATGAATCCCAACCCTCATCCTTCAAAAGCTCTCAGATACAAACCGGCACCAGGGCCTGGGGAGATGGTTACTCTATATGGACTCAGTGGAAAGTTTCAGAACCACAAGAACTAATGCTTTTAGTGGAATCAGGACATAAGACTCGTGTATCTGCAGTGGTTTGTCCTTCAACCATCGCTGCTGATGCTGTGGTTTCATTAGTCCCACAGAATGGATGTAGCCTCTGATCTCATACGGAGCTCCTCCTCTCCAGATCCACCATCAGCCAGAGCCCGGTTCTACCGACACCACTCTGTAGAACTGGATTACTGGTCTACAGAATGATCCTTCCTGCTGAGGGTTTGTGTGTGTGTCAGCGAATCAGCCGACCGTTGGTCCCGTCAAATGACCTTGAACAGATTCATGTAGTTATCGGATCTGAATCAGTGAATTTATTACGAAGATGAGAATTTCTGCAGCAGGGAGACGAAGATGAAGATCTGATCATCAAAACAAAGAAAAACTATAAAGTACGAGTATGAAGGAGAAGGTTTAAGGGAGAGACGCGTAAGTGTTTGTGTGAATGTATGAATGTGTGAATGTTTGTGTGAATGTTTGTGTGAGTGTTTGTGTGAATGTATGAATGTGTGAATGTTTGTGTGAATGTTTGTGTGAGTGTTTGTGTGAATGTTTGTATGAATGTGTGAATGTTTGTGTGAGTGTTTGTGTGAATGTTTGTATGAATGTTTGTGTGAATGTTTGTGTGAGTGTTTGTTTGAATGTTTGTGTGAATGTTTGTGTGAATGTTTGTGTGAATGTTTGTGTGAATGTTTGTGTGAATGTTTGTGTGAATGTTTGTATGAATGTTTGTGTGAATGTTTGTGTGAATGTTTGTGTGAATGTGTGAATGTTTGTGTGAATGTTTGTGTGAATGTTTGTATGAATGTTTGTATGAATGTTTGTATGAATGTTTGTGTGAATGTTTGTGTGAATGTTTGTGTGAATGTTTGTATGAATGTTAGTGTGAATGTTTGTGTGAATGTTAGTGTGAATGTTTGTGTGAATGTTTGTGTGAATGTTTGTGTGAATGTTTGTGTGAATGTTTGTGTGAATGTTTGTGTGAATGTTTGTGTGAATGTTTGTGTGAATGTTTGTGTGAATGTTTGTGTGAATGTTTGTGTGAATGTTTGTGTGAATGTTTGTGTGAATGTTTGTGTGAATGTTTGTGTGAATGTTTGTGTGAATGTTTGTGTGAATGTTTGTGTGAATGTTTGTGTGAATGTTTGTGTGAATGTTTGTGTGAATGTTTGTGTGAATGTTTGTGTGAATGTTTGTGTGAATGTTTGTGTGAATGTTTGTGTGAATGTTTGTGTGAATGTTTGTGTGAATGTTTGTGTGAATGTTTGTGTGAATGTTTGTGTGAATGTTTGTGTGAATGTTTGTGTGAATGTTTGTGTGAATGTTTGTGTGAATGTTTGTGTGAATGTTTGTGTGAATGTTTGTATGAATGTTTGTGTGAATGTTTGTGTGAATGTTTGTGTGAATGTTTGTATGAATGTTTGTGTGAATGTTTGTGTGAATGTTTGTGTGAATGTTTGTGTGAATGTTTGTGTGAATGTTTGTGTGAATGTTTGTATGAATGTTTGTGTGAATGTTTGTGTGAATGTTTGTGTGAATGTTTGTGTGAATGTTTGTGTAGTATTTGTGTGAATGTGTGAATGTTTGTGTGAATGGGTGAATGACCCCCCCAACTACAGTCCATTTTCCAGTTTAAAGTTTCCTCGCAGCAGGAAGGTTATAGGTTCAAATCCACCTCTGGAGTCTGTCTGTGTGGAGTGAGCGTTCGTTCTTTCCAGCTTCTTCCCAACACCAAAAACATAGAATACGGATGAACTGGTGACTCGTAGGTCATGAATGTGGGCGTGTCTGTCTCTATGTGTTGACCTTTGATGAACCGGCGTTCCGGTCGTCCCCGCCCACCTTTCGCCAATCTTAGCTGGGATATGCTCCAGCCCCCCGGTGACCCTGAACAGGATAAGCGGTTACAGAAAATGAATGAATTCAGTTCCATGTGGATCAACTGAACCTGCAGCAGAACAACAAACAACATGCGTGATCTTCTAGACTCTCTGCCAGAATATATTTATGATTCCTTGAATTGTTGTGGTTTTTAAATCTTCACGGCGGAGGTTTGTTCTCCAAACAAACTCCGTCTCTGTTCCTGCACAAAGTCAATTCACGATTAAAATGGGCAACTTCACTCCAGACAACATCGTCGCAAATGACTTTCCAAATAGTAGAGTAAATATTAGCATTTAGATGACATCATTCCTAATAACAGCAGCGGGCCAAGAACACGAATATCTGCCGTAGGATCAAACCCGGGTACCTTCGGCACAAACCATAATTATATGTGCAGACTGATAAGAAGAAGGAAAGAAAAACCAACAAAGTCAGAACTTTAAAACAGCAGCGCCTGATGGAGTTCATCAAGAGTCTCGTTCAGATCTGGGCGGCGTTCCTGTGAAACCTGCTAACGGGAAACAAACAAACGTTCTGAGCGGCATTCCCTAAAATAAACAGGCCCAAATCCATGTGGGTGGGTGTGGGTGCAGGTTACAGCACTTTAATGTCATTAGCTCCCCAAACACTGTGGTTGCTCTGTCCGCTGAGGGGGGCGGCGAGGCGGTGGGGGGAGGCGGCGTGGGAGGCGGCGTCACTCCTCTGTGGAGGAGGAGGAAAAGTGAAGCTAAAAGTGTCAGAAAACAAAAGGACGGCGTTTAATGTAAAGTTAACGCCTTCACATGGACGCCACAGTGGTCTCACAGCCAGCAGCGCGGTCGCCATGACAGCGAAGCCCGTCCTTCCTACCAGTTTATTTACTCAAAGGCAATTATTAGCAGTCGGTCATGAGGAGCTCCACTCTCTCTCTCCACTCTCTCTTTCCACTCTCTCTCTCCACTCTCTCTTTCCACTCTCTCTCTCCACTCTCTCTCTCCACTCTCTCTCTCCACTCTCTCTCTCCACTCTCTCTTTCCACTCTCTCTCCACTCTCTCCACTCTCTCTCTCCACTCTCTCTTTCCACTCTCTCTCTCCACTCTCTCTCTTCACTCTCTCTCTCCACTCTCTCTCTCCACTCTCTCTCTCCACTCTCTCTCCACTCTCTCCACTCTCTCTCTCCACTCTCTCTCTCCACTCTCTCTTTCCACTCTCTCTCCACTCTCTCCACTCTCTCTCTCCACTCTCTCTCTCCACTCTCTCTTTCCACTCTCTCTTTCCACTCTCTCCACTCTCTCTCTCCACTCTCTCTTTCCACTCTCTCTCTCCACTCTCTCTCTCCACTCTCTCTCTCCACTCTCTCTTTCCACTCTCTCCACTCTCTCTCTCCACTCTCTCTTTCCACTCTCTCTCTCCACTCTCTCTCTTCACTCTCTCTCTCCACTCTCTCTCTCCACTCTCTCTCTCCACTCTCTCTCCACTCTCTCCACTCTCTCTCTCCACTCTCTCTTTCCACTCTCTCTTTCCACTCTCTCTCTCCACTCTCTCTCTTCACTCTCTCTCTCCACTCTCTCCACTCTCTCTTTCCACTCTCTCTCTCCACTCTCTCTCTCCACTCTCTCTTTCCACTCTCTCTCTCCACTCTCTCCACTCTCTCTCTCCACTCTCTCTCTCCACTCTCTCTTTCCACTCTCTCTCCACTCTTTCCACTCTCTCTCTCCACTCTCTCTCTCCACTCTCTCTCTCCACTCTCTCTCTCCACTCTCTCTCTCCACTCTCTCTCTCCACTCTCTCTCTCCACTCTCTCTCTCGCCACTCTCTCTCGCCACTCTCTCTCGCCACTCTCCACTCTCTCCACTCTCTCTCTCCACTCTCTCTCTCCACTCTCTCTCTCCACTCTCTCCACTCTTTCTCTCCACTCTCTCTCTCCACTCTCTCTCTCCACTCTCTCTCTCCACTCTCTCTCTCCACTCTCTCTTTCCACTCTCTCTCTCCACTCTCTCTCTCCACTCTCTCTCTCCACTCTCTCCACTCTCTCTTTCCACTCTCTCTCTCCACTCTCTCTCTCCACTCTCTCCACTCTCTCTCTCCACTCTCTCTCTCCACTCTCTCCACTCTCTCCACTCTTTCTCTCCACTCTCTCCACTCTCTCTCTCCACTCTCTCTCTCCACTCTCTCTCTCCACTCTCTCCACTCTCTCTCTCCACTCTCTCTCTCCACTCTCTCTCTCCACTCTCTCTCTCCACTCTCTCTTTCCACTCTCTCTCTCCACTCTCTCTCTCCACTCTCTCTCTCCACTCTCTCCACTCTCTCTTTCCACTCTCTCTCTCCACTCTCTCTCTCCACTCTCTCTCTCCACTCTCTCTCTCCACTCTCTCTCTCCACTCTCTCTCTCCACTCTCTCCTTTTCCATTCTGCTCACAAACAGGAAAATGTGTTTGTAGGTTGTAACAGTCACTCATATATGCTTGTTTCAGAAACGCTCTTGGCCGCCGTCCGCTGTTTCCAGTGTGGGTTCTGAGGATCAAAATGGAAACATATTGAGACCGTGGTCCCGGTCCAAGTCTTCTAGTTGTGTACATTCTTCATCGGCAGCGAGCGCCGCAGGATCACGAGGAGTTACGTAACTGAGAGTTGCGAAAGCGAACGACTCGGGGCGACAACATGCCCCCGGGTGGAGGTGGAGGTGGTGGAGGTGGAGGTGGAGGTGGAGGTGGTGGAGGTGGTGGAGGTGGAGGTGGAGGTGGAGGTGGTGGAGGTGGTGGAGGTGGTGCCATGAGCTCGCGCAGGAAAACACAAACATTCCATTTCTTTCAGCTGAGACAACGGGAGCGTCTCTCCGGACCCGTCTGACTCAGGAGGCGGCGGCGTCGTGATGGGCCTCCGTGTTCTGCTCCTTTTTTCAGGAGTCGCAAATGTGTAATAAAGTTCTTCAACAGGCTGCCAGTTTGGCTCGCCGGACCCTCAGTCGCAGTCGGACAACGGAATGTTCTCATTGCCTTCCCGTGGTAATGGAGGAACTGATCAAATCATTAATGTCCTCCGTATTCACAAATCAAATCAAAAATGGAGGAAGCCAAAGTGACCACAGCCGCTGCGACCTCAGAAGGGAACGGCATGCAAAGTCATTCTGGTCGCCTCTGATTCAAATCAAAGCCTACAGTCAGAAGAAATGACTTCAGCCTCCAGCAGGATCCCAGTGACACTAGATGTTTCACTTTTATACCCTCGTCCATCACAGGAGTCACCGTTGTGTTCAACGCCGGATAAACGCAGCGGCGCTACAAACAGAGCGCTCCGGAATTATTTTTATTACTACTTTACATTGTTCCCAAAGTTGACCTCTAACTTAAGATTCTGAATATCCAACGGCCCATGGAACCATGTCTTTAACAAGAACCAGAACCTTTGGAAGAAAAACAGCCCCACGGCATCAGAGATCCACCACCAGACTTCACAGTGGGTATGAGGTACTTTTCTCTATGGCTTTTTTATTGCTAGGCCACACCCATCTTAGACGTTTGTAGTCAAAAGCTCTACTTTGGACTCATCTGACCTCTGACCTTGTTCCAGTGAAAGTCCCAGTGGTGTTTGTGAAACTGCAGCAGCGTTAGCTTGTAGCAGCGTTAGCTTGTAGCAGCATTAGCTTGTAGCAGCGTTAGCTTGTAGCAGCGTTAGCTTGTAGCAGCGTTAGCTTGTGTGTTGACGACAGCAGAAGCTTTTTTCTTGCTACCCTCCCAAACAGCTGGTGTTGGTGTCGGCGCCATCTGATGGTGGTTAGGGAGACTTTCTGACCCCAACATTCATCTGACCTCTGACCTCTCTAGCTGTGATCCTTGGAGAGTCTCTATCTAGTCCAACCATCCTCCTCACAGTGTGTGGGGTCAGTTTACAGACACATCCTCTTCCAGACTGATGTCTAACATCTCCAGTCTCTTTAAACTTCTTCATTATTGATCTAACTGTTCAAACTGACATTTAGAACTGCTGAGAGATGTTCTTGTCTCCATTGTCAGATTTGTGCAGCTCTACAACTTTTCTTTGCTCCTCATAACAGGAGTGGAGATATTCTTCAGTGACCTTTGACCTCAGGGTTAATTATGTCACACATGTTTTAGAGAAAATGAACAGTTTTTTGAGAAGAAT